>OZ012737.1:381114378-381270262 GCA_963859935.3 Lathyrus sativus | reverse complement strand
CTGAATCCTGAGAGTGTGATCTTGGGCATGTTGAAGGTTAATTATGAGTTCCTTAATGATATTAGAGATATTTAAAAACTCAATTTGAAGTTGGTAGATTTGATGACCGAGGGAGGGTTGGATACATAAGGTGACTTTAAGGTAGATGATTTTGGTGTGTTGAGATTTTGAGGCAGAATTTGTGTTTCGGATAATCCTGAATTGAGGAAAAGGATCTTAAAGGAAATCCACAGGAGTAGCTTGAGTATTCATCCAGGAGCTACGAAAATGTATCAGGGTCTTAGAAAATTGTTTTGATGGCCAGGTACGAAGAAGGATGTAGCTTAGTTTGTGTATGCTTGTTTGACCTGCCAAAAATTAAAAGTTGAACATCAGAAACCTTCCAGTTTGATGCAACCAATGGAAATACCAGAGTGGAAGTGGGATAGTATCACGATGGACTTTGTGACTGGCTTTCCGAATACGTCGAGAGGCTTTGATTCTATTTGGGTGGTTATGGATAGACTGACAAAATCAGCACATTTTATACCAATTAACACCAGTTTTCCTTTGTCTAAGTTGGCAGAGATTTATATCAAAATAATAGTGATGTTACATGGGGTTCCGTCGAGCATAGTTTTTGATAGAGACCCGAGGTTTACTTCTAGATTTTGGAAGAGCTTGCAGGAAACTTTAGGTTCCAGTTTGAAGTTGAATTTTGCTTATCACAACAGACAGATGGACAATCTGAGAGGACTATTTAGTCACTAGAAGACTTGTTGAGAGCTTGTATACTCGAGCATGGAGGTTCTTGGGATACCCATTTGCCATTGATTGAATTTACTTATAACAACAGTTACCATTCTAGTATCGGAATGGCTTTTTTTGAAGAGTTGTATGGTAGGAGGTGTAGGACACCCCTATGCTGGTATGAGTCAGGTGAGAGCACTCTGCTGGGACCCAGATTATGCAACAGACTATTGAGATAATTCAGATGATCAGAGAGAATATGAAGGCATCCCAGAGTAGACAAAAGAGCTATCATGATAACAGGAGGAAATACTTGGAATTCAGCGAAGGCGGCCATGTGTTTCTAAGGGTCAATCTTATGACCGGTGTTGGTCGTGCACTAAAATTGAAGAAGCTGGATCCTAAGTTCATTGGAACATATCAGATTTTGCAGAGAGTTGTAAATGTTGCATATAGAGTGGCGCTGCCACCCAAACTTTTGAATTTGCATGATGTGTTTCATGTGTCGCAACTTTAGAAGTACATTTCTAATCCATCTCATGTGCTTCAGAGGGATGAAGTGCAGGTTCGAGATAACCTCACCGTGGAGGCGATGCCGATAAGGATCTAGGATTGCAAGATGAAATAGTTGAGAGGAAAAAAGATTCCTTTAGTGAAAGTAGTTTGGGGAGGAGCTGCTGGAGGACGTGTGACCTGGGAGTTAGAGAGAAAGATGCGAGAGTCATATCCGGAATTGTTCTCTTTAGGTATATTTTCGAGGATGAAAATATTTTAAGTAGGGGAGAGTTATAACACCCCATTTAAATATTTAGTCATTTATGATTTATTGTGTGTGATTATTTTGGCATTGTCTTGGTTAAGGGTATGTGTGTAAGGGTGAGTGTGAGAGTTAGTGGAATGAATCAAATGAAATTAAGTTTTGGGATAATATTGTAATAATTATGATATGTATGAGGAGAAATTCAATTATCACTATTATTATTGTTATTAATATTATTATTAGTGTTATATTTGTAATGATGATTACTAATATTATTATGAGTATTAATATTATTATTAGTGTTATATTTGTAATGATGATTACTAATATTATTATGAGTATTATTAGGGCATGAAATATATACCCTTAATAATAGTTGTAATAATATCATTATTATTGAAATTAAGAAAATAAAGATACTTAAGGAAAATAACCCACAATTAGGAAAGAGTGGGAGATAGGTTACAGAAAAATCAGTTTCACGTAAAAGAGAAAGAGAGAAGGAAGCAGAGCTAGAGCACGAGGAACAAGGATTTTCCACCATTGTTGAAGAGAGGAAAAATTTGGTAATTCAGGTAAGGGAGAAAGTGAGATTCTTTAATGGTGGTCTGAACATGAGAGGGTAGTGAGGATTCTTTTTCTCTCTTAGGATTTTTTGTGTATTCCTTCTTCTTCATGATTGATTGTATACTTGTGTGTGGTAAATTTGTATCAGTGTACTGCTCTGATATAAATATGTGTTGCATGCTGATTTCGAATATTACATTCGTGTGAATTCTGTAATGTTGATGTTGGGTTATGATATGGAAACAGATTTGAAATTTTGGGGTTTTTCTAGAGTTAACGAAAATGGATCCTAATGGTAGAAAACTTTGATAGAATGACAGACTAATGAAGTAGAATTAGGACTCTAAAGTTATACTGAGACAAATGATGTTTTGGGTCTGAATTGGGAGCTTGGAAGTGCTCCAATGGGGGAAAGTCACACTGATACGAAAATGAGTTTTTTTTTCTGTGCAGACTGGCCATACGCGTAACGCATGAGGCATTACGCTTATGAGAGACGTTCCTTGAGGCATACGCGTATGGTACGCACCCCGTCCCTAGAGCCAACATGGCCCTATGTTCATACGCGTAAGGGGAAGTGGGCCATACGGTATGGGCTAGCCATTACGTGCATGGGAGGTTTTGGATGGGTGTTGGAGGGAAATCCCTTCTGGTCATACGCGTAAGGTGTAGGGAAATATGCGTATGAAGGCCTGGGCATGGAGGCCCTACGCATAGCATACACATGCCTAGGGTGAGGAAAACTGGTCCGTACGCGTATGGGCATGGTCATACGCGTATGGGAAGGGTTGTATTGAAATTTTCCCGTTTTTGCGATTTCTGTCACGATTTCACGCGTAATACAATTCCTCTTGATCTTTTAGACTAAGATGGTATAATTGGACATATGGGAAACTGGTAATGACATTAAATAGGATAAAACATGGGATTTTTAGTGATTTTATGTATGAGACATGTTTGATGATTGTGCGCCAAGATTGTCATATGTGGACGGTCTTGGGATGTGGTGGTAATTCTGGAGGGAATTTTCGTGAGTATGTGGCTCACGTGTGATCATTGAGGATCATGGGTTATGCTTGAAAGATTATTATATTGTGCATAATTTTGTGTCATGCATTTATGTCATGTTATGTGGAGATGAGCTAGGTGGGAATCCATGATGGGTGCCTAGTCTCGTCTGAACTCCATGTGGGAGTCGAGTGGAGATAATTTGTAGTTCAGAGGAACATATACGACTTATCCAGATTCCAACGGGAATCAGGTTCAATGAAGGAAACATATGGATTATGATGGTACTGCATGCATTGGGTTGTGTCAGTTAAGTCGCATTGCATATGTATATGATTGAATATGGGCTGAATATGCCGAGTATTGATGTGGCACTTGTATGTGCTTTGTGATGATATGATGGGTGTGATAACTACTTCTTAGTATGTGATTTTCACAGTGTATTATTTAATGTAATTCTCACCCCTTTTTTGTTGTTGTGTCTGTACTCCTTAGAGAGTACAGATGACCAGATACCTGAGTAGTGCTTGGAGCATGTGTGGCTATTGCTCGAGTCTTAGGAGTCGCTCTGATACGTAACACGAGAAAGATGGGGATTTCATTATTTTTTTCATGTTATTTGGCATTTGTTATTTGTTAAGTATCTTGTTTTGTTTAATGTTGTTGAACCACATATTTTGTGGAGATTTGTTGTATTGGAGCTTTAATGTTGAACCATTTGATTTGTTTCCGCTATTTAATCAATTAATTTATTTTATGAGGAAATAAGTTATTAAGTGATTGGATACTTCATGATGATGTTTTTGTTGATGTGACATCCTACGTGTGTAACTCTGATTAATTTCTGCAAACTATTTTTGTATTTTTACTTATTACGCGAATGAGTAGAGTAGGGTGTTACACCTTTGCCTTCTTATTTTGAGAAAAATTTCCCGAGGGTTTCTTTTGGGCTCTTAGCAATTGTTGTGGGACTCTCTTCCCTTACGAATAAGTCTAAGTCCTACATCCAAAAATGATCTCAACATATTCTTTCCAAGACTTGAAGTTCATCTCACTCACCGTATGAATAAAGTTCACGTGAGCAGCAAAATTTGGAGCGGTATCAATGACAACTGGATCGATTGAAAAGAACAACAAGCATAAAATCTTAGTAGGCATGTCAAATAGACATGTACAATATTGTTTATATGAAAATTAAATAAGACCTGCACAAGATACCAAAAACACCATCAATTCCTAATCTTTGATTGCAAGAATTCACTGTAAGCGGTACTGTCACGCAATGATCAAATATTAGTAATACATTCTGTCAGTTAATGGACGTCTTTGACATCAATCATCAACCACATGGATAAACTTAATAACTACTACATATTTATCATCATAGGTATCCAATTATTCCGCCAAACTGTGTCTTCCTTTTTGGATGATCATAACAGTTCACACGAATAATTAGACACTACATCTTTTATGATTTTGATTTAATAAAATTTACACAACTGAGGTTATTTTTACAATTTATTATTTCAACCCATTGAACCAAAATTAGTAGACATTTTTAATTTAATAAATTAAATGGGAAGGTCTTTAAAATTTACAAAATTATTACCTGCAAATGTAATGTCAAAGTTATATGTTTAGTGTTGCTTAATAATTTTTTTTGGATTATCAAACTATCCTAGAAAATACTCACATAATTAAGTCTGAAAAATTAAAAACATAATTATGTTTATGTCATATAAATACCAGTATAATAAATTGGTTGTACTCAAAAGGTGTTAAAAAATTTAATAAAATAAATATATTTAATTATGCTCAAATATAATCAATTATGATTTAAATAAAAAAAAACTGGCATAATTAACCACATAATTAAAAAAAATGATAACAAGCCATGGATGAATAATTTATACTATTGGGTTATTAAATAATAGCCATAGCGGAATGGTGTAGTGGCTTACGTGCCATCCGCCATAGACAATATGTGAAGCAACTACCGCTAAGAAAAATTGAAACGCTGAAAATCTTGTAGTGGCCAGATGCTGCTTTTCTCTGCTATAGTATGCTATTAACAATTATGACTATGTCAAACCTTTCCATGTAATATGATATTCTTGATACATGGAACGTCAACTTCATCAACCAATGGCTAGTTACACAATATACTTTACACAGAAAAACTAGGAATAGTTTTGCACTTGTGGCAAACAATTACAACTTTACTCCAAAAACTTGAATGTTTGGAAGAAAGTTAGGGTTTTAATTAATAAAATTTTAATTTCAGCTATGATACTTTGTTACAATTAGATTAATAATAATTAACCAAAACATACATGCTCAATAAAATTATAATATATAATTTAGGCGCAGAAATCAAACATGTATAAAATTAAAAGATCGAGAAAAATTCCTTTTATGATAATCCTGAAAACTCAGAAGTTGATGACTTTTGTGATTCTTTCTAAACTGATACTCCTTATGCCTCGAATTCCCTGAGAGGACTATAACCTATATATATAGTGTGATGACAAATTAGGGTTCCCATTATTTTCAAATGAGTCATGCTGACATCCACTCATATTTGAGTCCATACTCAATTATTTAATTAAATAATTCATAAATAAAATTTAAATAGCTTTTTTTATCATTATTTGATCACTTAATTATTTAAAGCACTTAATTGATAAAATAGCTAATATAATACATAAATATATTTGGCCACATAATTATTGAAATATTAATATATTACTATATTATTAAAATATTCCAACAATGGCGATATTTGTTTTGGATTTAAATTTTTTTAGAGAATATAATTAGGAGTGACAAACATATATAGTCATTTCAATTAGGTCCATATTGTAAAAGGATACAAAAATACGGGATGGGGCGGTCTAGTATAGAAGAGGTATGAGTATAAAATTTTAGTCCTCTTTAGAAAAAATGAAGGCGGGACGGTTTTTGCATTTCTAAAGTAAGTTATAAAAATTCATGTATGTTTAGTTAGCGCATGCATTCACAAAAATCTGCTAAAAATTGAAGTATAGTGAAACGAGTATAGTATAGGGCGTAGGCCTAAACTATTGGTTTGTCCTATGAAAAATGCAGAAAAATAGGCTTGTCCATCAGATCAGACCCGTTTTACCACACCTAATATAGGTATTAGGTAACTCATTGAGTGATGAAAAATCTTAAAACTCACATAATATTTTCAATAATCGAAAGACAAAAAATGATATTTTTTTAAAAAGACTTTATTCTAAGCTATTATAATAGAGAGTGATAGTATAATTTTGATTTACATTTTTGTTAACTTTTTTTCATTACTTCCATATAAATTACAAAGGTACACTTATAGTGCTGGATGAAATACCTAAAATACCAAGTTGTAACTACCAACTACAGGCAAATATCAATCATTAAGTAATCTATACAATATATAAAGTGAATACTTTGTTTTGGTGTAGCCTATTTTTCTATCATTTTTACCCTTACTTTATTTTGTAATTTACTTAATAACTTTCTATTATTAACTTTCACATATTATATTCTTTAAAAAATTTATTTAACCAAAAAGTATAGTTTATTATTTTCGTTCATGTACATTAAAAAAGCGGACAGTTAACTATAATAATGAATTATTTAGCTTACAAACTAAGGTTTAGATGGTTACTTATGCATTAATACACCAAGGTAGAGATGGTAGGTGCATATCATATCTTATATCCATCCCTAAGTTCAACGGGGGCTTGACTATGAACCATGTTCAATCATTTTGAGCTTGTGAAACACCTTTAACTTGTCTCTAAGATGTAAAAACTTTGAGGAAGATAGAGGTTTAATAAACACATATGCCCACTTATTTGCTTCAGGAATATGGATTATAGATAGTTGTTTGACAATAAATTTCTTTCACAAAAAAATAATTAATCTTCGTGTTATTGGTCATGGTATGTAAGATATAACTATGAGCCAATAATACAACTGATTGGTTGTTAGAGCATTGGAAGGACATACTTCTTGAAAGAGATTTTGAATCCATATAAATTCAACTAATACATGAGTCAGGGGAAAAGTTATTTTCTAAACCATCGTAAGACCAAGTTAGGGGAAAAATAAATTAGAGCTCCTGAAGTGCATCTTGTGGATCTATGTGCTTGCAGGTATAAAAAATTGTACTTGATTTGATAATGTGTGGATTATGATGATTTTGATGATGACTCTGATGTTTGATGGAATCCTATTTCTTGATCCTTTGATTGATCATGTTGGTCCTTGGTGATATCTTTATAACTCTTCTAATGATGATGATCAACTTGATTTTATCTCAAGTTTCATCAGTAAGAAGATTCAATGTTTCAGTTGAAGTGTTAAGAGATTAGTGTATCTAGCAAGGAACTTGAAGCTCCAGAGTTGTGAAAGTGAGGAAGTGTGAAAGATAACATGTTCTTGCGTGTAGCATCTATCTTAGTAGCTTGAGTATTGTAAAAGTATAAGAGTAACTTCTAAGTTATTAAGACAACTCACACACTAATTTAAAAATGTTTTAACCCTCTCTGAATTAACTAAAACACCTTAAGTATCTTGAAAACCTATCAAGACTTGTGTGGGGTTGATAAGAAGTATTTCTAATCAATTGAAAAAGCTTTTACACTTTTTAATCGATTAAGGACATGACCCCATTGATTAGAACAAGTAAAATTGCTTCATAATACTTTAGAACTAGGAAAATGACTTCCTAATGCAATAGAAACACTTCTAACCGATTAAAACATATAGGTGTTAATAGTTTCCTTTTTTGGATTAGAGTAGCTGTATTTTAGAGTGCCATAATCAATTTTTTGGTCAAATACTCGATTACATTATTTAATTAGGCCCATGTATCATTTTTTTAGTCAAAAGATTTCCTATATAAGTGAGGTTTCTCCTCATTCCAAAATACACCATAATTTAGATTCTACTATCCTATTCTTATTATATACTCTCTCTCTGTCTCTGTCTCTCTTGTATTTTCTTTCACTAAAAGATTCCTTAGCGCCTTGTGAGTGAAAAATACTTGGTGGAAGCATTTGTACTAGTGTCGTGCTTAGTGGTTATTCAATAGTGTCATTCTCTGGAAGATTTTTGTGTTTGGTTCTAGAGACAAACCTAGTAAAATTTGTGTTTGGTTCTTGTGGTTAGATTGCTAAAACCTCTATATGATTTTCGAGATTATGTAGTTAAAGTATCATTCTTAGTTATTAATCTTAGCTCCTATTTTGTTTGAGGGATCAACTTGTGTAAAATCTCTCTCAGTCAATTGTAAGAAGTTTTTTAGGCATAACCTATCAAAAGTTCAAATATATTATTTTGTGGAACTTTCAAGAAGAAATTATTAGGGAGAGGAGTAGGCCAACATATTGGCTTAACCTCTAACAATTCTAGTATAAAATCTCTAAAATCTTTATCTTAACGTTCAGGTATGTACTTTCCTTTATATTTTCGTCCTTCCATCTTTGGATGACTTTTATCTATGCCTTTTAAAATACTAACATAAATTGTTGTTTTAAGAAATAAATATAAAATAAATCATGATTTTTGAATATCATAATTCACCATCCCTTGTGCTTGGAATCACTATTTCAACAAGTGGCATCAGAGCATAACTCTTGTTAAAGACTAATTGTTCCAGAAGGAAGGAAATAACTTTAGACGATTTACTAAACAAACCCCTGTCCTTTAAAGGAGAAGTGTATTATTTGTGGAAAGAGAGGATGAGGGTTCTAATTGATTAGGTGCATTCAATTAAGGCATGTGTACGTTAGGACTAGCTGTTGAGCTGAGTTTCAAAGTTCTAATCGACTAGTTCATGTCCCTAATTAATTATTTGATGCGCCAAAATTTGAATTTTTAATTTGAAATCAACTAATTGATTAGGTAATGAGCCTAGTTTATTATATAGGCCTTTTTCAACATTATTAGGTTTTGGGGCCTTGGGCTGGATTCTGCTTTGGTTCTCACACTTTTTGCACCCATGTTTATTCTGTTTGCATCATTTTTCTCATAAAACAATAGGAAGCTCCTTTATTTTGTTAGTAAAAATATTTTTAATGGATGAAAAAATATTATACACACTTATTTAAAGGGTTAATTATAGCTTTACCGATTATTCGACCTTTAAATAGTTTACTATCTTAATTACCAAGTAACCTTTATAAACGCTCCCTTTTAGAGAGAACTCAAACATAATGTGGCATGTCCTTTTCTATGGATCGTTGGATATAGGTGTTGGTTATAATACGAGATAAATATGTCCACCAAAGACTTATCTTCTCAACCTACTAAGAGGTTAGCATATCATCATAGACAAGAGACGTCGATACAATCCTCAACGAAAACTTGCTTTGATTATAATCATTGATATAAACCATTATCAAGCATCCTTGGATCATAGACTTTAATTTGAACTATTGTATCTCAAAAGTATACTCTTTTTTTTGCACAACTTCATTTAATATGCACTAAGACTTCATAAAAGCTACAAAGCATCCCTGCAAAACTTACTAGGGTTTCACTGTTAGTTCATGTTCCATTATGGAACTAGAAAATGATAAGGTAAACAACAGTGATAGAGGACCGTAGCTTATAACACGGTGGAATGGGGAGGCCTAAAAGTTTATCACTTTAATGCTCAAGTTAGTTTATGAATAAAAATAGTGAAATGAAATTTAGTTTGAAACTTGTTACCTCAGTTTTGGCGCATACTCTTTATATATATAAAGAGGAAAATAAAAAATAGATATTTGATAGCCATGATTTATGGAGAGTAGTTAGATGTATTTTACAGTTGAGATCTCTTGGGATAATAAGGATGGCAGTATTTGAATATTGGGAAGATTCTAAAGGAAGTGGGACCTATTCTTGTTGGTCGGCCCAGGGTCAGCCTTAATAAGTTCCTCCCAAGACCTTGACGATGTTTAAAGTAGGTGGGGGTTTGATATTCTAGCCCCCAATTTCAACCACTCTTTGATCATTTTAATATAGATGAATAAGAATCGTTACAGTTCTTAAAGAACCATGCATTTAATGCGTCATACTTCAAGTGTATTTTCATAGTTATTGTGGAACCTTGTTTTCCAGGTGATATACTTTTAACAAGGACAATTATTTTAATTTTGATGATGACAACCTTTTGTCTAAAGCTCACAATTGATGATGAGGATTCAAGCATAAGGAATTAAGCGGTTAAAGATGCAAACTGATCGCTACTTAGTATGTGTAAATGCTTCGTGACTACAAGTACACAGTCTGATCGTGTAGTTTTAAAAGATTATCGAACCCAAAGGACCAAGAGTCGATCTACCATTATCTAATGTTACTATGTAAATCTAAGGCTAAGGAATTTCTAAATTTGGGATGCGAGTAAGAAAATAAGTGCAAAATTAAAATCAAATTAAATTAAGATAATGCGAAATATCGGTATATAATCCTGTCAATCATCGGGGGTTCAATAATTCGTGGGCGTTTAGTTTAAAAGGTAAAATTGTTATTTTTTAGAAAATACTTATTTAAAAGGCCTTATCTCACACTCTCGTGGTCTTGACTTAGACTATGCTCTCAAATCAGAATGCGGCTCTCGCTCTCTCATTTTGCATTTAAAAACACTTTTTGAAAACAAATAAATCCTAATTAACCTTAAAGCGCTCTCGTTGTATTTAAGCCTAATGTTCAATTTCAGCTATCTGGTTAAGACCTCAAACTCTCGCTTTATTGATCTTAACCTTTGTTACTTTCTTACTATCGTAACAAAAGTTATTAATTTATAAAAAGAAACTGAGACCAGAAGAATTGGTTCCGTTAAATTTACGTCACGATTTACTTACCCCCCCCCCCCTCCGACCGATCCTAATTACATATCGATACTAAGAGGTTTATCCATACATGGCTTTCATGCTAATACTAAATCCAATCTTAATGCTAAGCAGAAACTAGAAGGGGTGCATAAAAATATGACGGTAACAATAAAAACAGATAAAAGGAACCTGGCTATACGAAGAACAGAACTTGGATTTGATTATGAAGGTCGGCTTGTAGTTTAGTACAATATTATAACCTTTTTGAATCAATTCTAAAACTAAATGGAAATTGTTTATCAGTCTAACAAACAATTGCCTTACAAAAATTCTCTAAAAAAATGTAAAAAGAAACTAAAACAGAATGCTGGAAAAATAAAACGAAAATAGAAAAAATACTACGTGCCTCTTTCATTCAAAAATGCCTTCTCTTTTATATCTGCTAGTGGGCAACGGTTACACCAATTCAAGCTTGAAACGAGGAGTGAAAATAGGAGGAAATGTAGCCAAGAGGTAGAGAAAAAATAGGGGGAAGTGGAGAAAATATGGGGAGGAAGTGGCAGACGCCACTTCCCTTTCTATTAGGAGTGGCAGTTGCCACTCTCCTATTCCTTAGGAGTGACACTCGCCACACTCTCTCCTTCCTTGGAGGTGGCAGGCGCCACACTCCCTTGTGTGGGCAAGGTGGCAGGCACCACACCCAAGTGGCAAGTGCCACTTGGTGTGTGGTGGCCCCTACCCCTTTTTTCTTTCCTTTCTCTTTCTTTCTTCTTATTTTCTTCCTCTTTTCTTTCCATTTCCTTCATTTATTTCTCCTTTTATTCGTTTAGTCCATATTTATGGTAACCTACAAAACATAAGAAAACAAAGGCGTAATAATAAATCAAATAAAACAATAATAAAAGCAGATAAAATTCATGTAAGTCAAGTCAAATATCCGATATAATTTCGCGTTATCAAACTCTCCCACACTTGAACCTTTGCTTGTCTCAAGCAAATAAAACATATGCGTGGAATTTAACACGACATAACTTAGATCATACGTCGCTACGAAACTTTCGCACGAAAGATAGGTACTGGTTAAAAAATACTAAGGATACCATAATGACATGAAATTACTAAGTGTAATAAAAAAACTCCCTCTCTGTCCAGACAAGTTCGAATCATGTTATTATAACTCAGCCTATTCATTTTCACCTATTTTTCATTTTCGCACAATCACATTAAGCCCGTTATCCCCGCACGCCCATGGTAAGTAAACCTGTTAGTGTTCATTAATCTCTTTTTCAAAACTTATTCACATTATTTTTCTTGTGTATTTTTGAATTTCAAGAGTCCGATCCGTTGGGATAAATGGTCGGGTGAGGACCACCTAACTTAGTAAGAGCATATCCTTCATTCACGTTTTCTAATAATTCCGTTCGATTCTTATTTTTGAGATCAAACACTTATTTGCATCGGTTTATTACTTAGGTTGTGCTTCAGGATGGTGTTGACTGCTAATATAAACTAATCAAGAGGTTACTCTAAAATTTAAGGCTTTGGCATAATAAGTATTCAAATTCATCAGCAAATTAAGGGGTTCATGGTGTCAAGATGGTACCGATATTATAAATACTTTCCCAAATCTCTCGAACTTAGTCTAAATCAAGCAATATACTTTATGGGTCTGTGTCATGCTTTAAACTAACAATTAAAAAATTTCTGTTATGGCTCAAGATTTTGGGAGAATCCGACAAATGACGGAAACTATCTAAAGTGACTCGACAGCACATGAATTTTATTAGCACTAAAACGAAAAGATTAAGCGAAAAATCAAAAATTTAAAATCTACCTAGAAGACAGTAAATAAAGGGGTAAAACGGTAAATAAAAGCGGTAAAGCTTCCTCTCCCACACTTAAATCGAACATTGTCCCTAATGGAACGAATTAAGGTAAGAAAAGAAGGTGGAACTTGGAAATTCTTCTATCTGCGGCCTCTGCCGCGAGTTCATGTTCGCTGCCATTTCCAGGGTGGTCAGGTGGATCTTCTGGATTTTCCACACGTATTGATAGATCTACCATCTCTGTGATCAATCCTGACATGTTGTTTTGTTCGCTTTGCATTTGTCTTAGAATCTGCATCATCTCGGCCTGCTGGGCCTCAATGCTATGAATCCTCTGATCTCGTTGAGCGTCTAATTCGCTCGATCGTAGCATTTCAACATATATTTTGTCTAGAGTGACTGGTGTGTCTTTGCTTCTTCTCGGTCTGTGCTTTGAGGATGTACCTGCAACATTGTCTGAAGCGACACGTGTAGTGCGTGAAGGTGCATTAGTATTGTCCCCGCCAGCAGCAGCATTCTCAGGAATGTGCGCGGGGACTGGGTCATCAATATAACAGTAGTTATCAGGGTTACGCACATCTGTGCAAGCAGGGTTCGGCAGAATAAAACTCAGGAACACTTGGTTATTAATCATTAAATCGAAGTTCTCGTCTCTCCGTCTCCTCACCATTTTCATACTCCTAATCATATCTATATTTATGGTTGTTGACGGAAGGGGTGTTAAAGATGAAAAATCATTTGTAAGTTGAGAATTCGGCCTAGAGTAGTTATCAGGCCACCAAAAACTATAGCTCCCTTTTTAGCGGTGGCTATCGTTTTCATGTGGGTGAACAAAAACGGGATAGTGTTTATTTTCTCGCCGGTTGCTAAAGCGGTAAACAGATAGAAAAATTCTGCTTCATTTACTTTATTAGAATTTGACCTACCGAAAATGGTACAGGATAACAGTTGGCGCAAATAGCGCACCAACGGGTTTTGGATTAACGAGGCTCTATTGCCTTCAAAACTATGGGTTACTGCCCCTGCTATCGCTCTCCAGAAATATTTATATGCGCTTAGCCATCCCTCACCATCGGGCACATCGTATTTAGCTTCATCGTCGTAGGGATATTTAAATAAGACGGCTAATCCATCAAAAGTAAATGTATATTCAATGTTAAATAGACGGAAATGAAGGCTTCCATTAAGATCATAAATGAGCGAGCTAAGAAATTCGAGAGTTGGTTGCACGTAGACAGGATCTTTAAATTCTAAAAGGTAAGTCAAACCTAATCTTTCTAGCATATAATCTACATTGTCTCTAATTCCTAGTGCTTCTAAACAAAGTATATCAGCATACCTTGTTGACTCGATTTCTCTATTCAGTAGAGCTGCATAAAACTCGACTTGCTTCTCGCTCGCTTCACCTTCTCTGAAGATAACTTGGTAGCTCGCCATGATAGTAGCTTGAAAATAATATTCCTTGTTTCTTTCTGATTTTTGTGAACGAGTGTTTGTGATTGTGTTTTGGTATATTGGTGAAGATGGTATAAATAATGGAGCTATGGTGGTATACGAGTAAATGTGGTAGGTTAGGTTGGTTTTGCTTTAATTGTGGTAAACAAAATCAAAAGTGGCAGGAGATGTGTAATGCATGAAAGCTAATGAAAGGCACGTGGGAGTGTGCATGGCATAGGTAAAATTAGGTGGCAGACATGCACCAAAGTGGGGTCACCTAAGCAAGTGGCGGGTGCCACTTAGAAGGGTGTGTGGCGAGTGCCACCTCTTGCTGGGGTGTGTGGCGAGTGCCACAAGCAAGGGTGACAGTTGCCACACCCATTTCACAAATCAAGGTGGCGAGTGCCACCTCCTAAGGTGAGGAAAAAGACAAGATTTTTTTTTGTTTTTTTGTGATATTTTGAGGAAAATGAAAATAAAATGTTACTAGTGATAAATGAAATGAAAATGATAACTAAAATGGAATACTATAATTTGGAAAGGGAATAAAATTGTTAATCACTTAAAAGAAATAAAATAAGATGTTACAAGAATCCGTAAAATTACGAAAACAGCAAAAAATAACAATGTCCGAAAATAAATAAAGTTCAAAAAATAGAGTTCCTCTCCCACACTTAAATCAAACAGTGTCCTCACTATTCAAAAGTGCAAAGATTGGAATGCATAAATATCCAAGAAGTCAACCACGAGGAGGAGGAGGAGGAGCAATAGAGAAAAGGTGCTGATAAACGTGATCCAACTGCTCTGTCACTACATCCATGAATTGATGAAAATCCACCCGTAGAGTTGTAATTTCACCTCTGAGGCCAGCAACGTTCGTCTCCAGCTTGCGAATGGCTGTAGTATGATCCACTTGTTGGGCAACAGGCACAACAGGAGTGCTTGAGCCAAGATTAGAGAGATGGCCATCATACTGGTCATAATGGTCATAAATCTGTGGAGTCTCGGGGGGTGAAGGTGGAGCTTCAGGTTCATCTAAGTCATACAACCAATTATTCAGATTGTGGACACTAGTTCGTTCATAATTCGGTAAGGTAAAGAGATGGACAACTCGGTTATCAATCAGGAGTTCAAAGGTGTCAGGGCCTAGGTTTCTAATGATGCCACGGTTGAGGCAAAATGGAATATCCATAGGTCGTATAGCACCTAAGGGGTTTATGCTAAGGAGTGGTTGCCTTAGTCCAATGGCATTGGCAATCATGGTTACTAGGCCTCCTATAATGATCGGTCAGTGGTTGGCTTCTGCTATAAGTTTAAAATTGGCCATCATAAAGGCAACCCTATTAACAGGTCGAGCCTGAGAAGCACAATAAATTATGAAAAGCTCGTCTTTCGAAACAAAATAAATATTTTTCTCTTTACCAAATAGAGTGTGAGTAAGGAGTTTATGCAGGTATCAGATAGCAGGGTTATGGATACTCTCAAAATACATAGTGTTGGGCTCGGGATGATTATTTCCGGTTATGCTACCCCAGAAATACTCCAACTCAAAGTTGGTTAATAGTTTCTATTGTACTATGGTATAAGAATCAGGTCCGCTTGGAAATCCTAGGAGTCCGGCCATCTCATGGTGGATAAAGTGGTAGTCCATGTTAAATATTCTAAAGCTGATAAGACCACTACTAAATCCATACCCGTGGTCGGGCTGGTAAATCAGTGAGCTAAGGAACTCCAGGGTAAGCCTACGGTAGGAACTAAATCTCATTTTTATATCAGAAAGCTCCCAACAAATTTGGTTGAGAAGGTACATAACGCTGTCCCTAACACCTAATCTAGTCATGGTAAGTCCATCTGGATATACAGTAAGCGACATCTCTCTCTGAGCAAGGGCTTCGAAGTGCCTCCTCTGAGCTCTGCCTCTGAAAGTGATACCCATATAGTCAACTCAGTTCATCTCTAAAGTTAGTAACTAACTAATGTTAAGTTAGCCTGTATATAAGTGGACAATGAACACAAGTTAGTAATGACTAATATGATAGATAAGATTGCATGATTATTCTTGGAACAGAAAAATGAAAAGCATATAAAAGAAATTAAAAATAAAAGATTAGAAAAATAAACAGTAAAACTAAAAAGCGGGTTGTCTCCCACCAAGCGCTTTGTTTTATGTTGTAAGCTCGACATAATTTTAAATTCCACTAGTTTTTGGGATGAGTGTGCAACTCAGCGAGTGTTAGACTGGCAAAGTAGTCTCTGTTTTCAACGTTGTGGTAATGTTTCAGGCGTTGCCCGTTAACAATGAACGATTCACTAGATTTTCCTTTTATTTCTACTGCATCATTCTGAAAGACTTTCCTTATCTCAAAGGGACCAGACCACGTAGAGCAAAGTTTTCCAGGGAAAAGTTTTAGTCGAGAGTTAAATGGAAGTACTATGTAACCCTCAGTGAACTCTTTCCTCGATATATGCTTATCATGCCACTTTTTAGTTCGTTCTTTATAGATGTGGGCATTCTCGTAAGCGTCTAACCTAAGCTCTTCTAGTTCATGGATATCTAATATTCTCTTTTCGCCTGCGATAGTAAAATCTAAGTTAAAGGTCTTAATGGCCTAATATGCTTTATGCTCTAATTCTACCGGTAGGTGACATGATTTTCCATAAACTAGTTTAAATGGTGTGGTTCCTATTGGGGTCTTACAGGTTGTCCTATATGCCCACAGAGCTTCGTGTAATTTGTAAGACTAATCTTTCAAAGAGGTCGCAACTATTTTTTCTAAGATTTGTTTAATTTCTCTGTTCGAAACCTCTACTTGCCCGCTAGTTTGCAGTTAATAGGGTGTTGCTACACGGTGTCAGACTCCATATTTCGTTAATAGTTTTTCAAAAATCCTCGAAATAAAATGAGAGCCACCATCACTAATGACTAGTCTCGGCACATCGAATCTAGGAAAAATTATGTTCCTAAAAAGTCTAATCACTACTCGTGCATCATTTGTCAGAGAAGCTATAGCCTCGATCCATTTTGACATATAATCAACAGCAACGAGTATGTACTTGTTACCAAAGAACGATGGGAATGTTCCCATGAAATCAATTCCCCACACGTCAAAGACTTCTACTTCCAAAATTCCTTTCATTGGCATTTTGTCACGTTTAGAGATATTGTCGGTGCGTTGGCACCGGTCGCAGTTTATAATCGCGATATGAACATCTTTCCATATAGTGGTGTCGTACCCTAAATTTTATCCTTAGATTCCTTGATCCTTTGCATATCATCTAGGTCAATCATCCACGCATAGCTAACCATTTTAACCAGTTTGTTATTTTGTTTTATGAAGTTAGGTGTGCTATAGGAGATTCAAAGACTATCGAAGCTTTGTGTGTGTTCTAGTCCTCTGCATTGGGTGAATAAAGGAGAGACCTTCCTCATCATTGATGTATTAGTCAACACAAGGTCAACACTCCTCAAAGCGCATGACTTGTGTATCAAATTTCACCACCATTTAAATCCTTGGTTTTTGCAAGCAACAAGGATCTTACTCTTAATCTCGGAGTTGAATCATTACGTGATTGGTAGTGGTAAATTTGGATATAAATTCGAATTAGCTCTATGTCAGAAACTCACAAGATTCATGAGGTCTAAAGATAAAGGAGATAAGGTTTCAACAAAGATATTCCAATTTCAAGTTGATTCGAGTTAAGGTCATTTGTAAAATTCAAGAAGAATATAAATAAAAATAATTCACCAATTGTTAAGTGCAAATTTTACCTATTTTTGTATATAAGTTTTGTTGCACTTAACGTTACTTTATGTTAAAATCGTTCGAATAAACCCCGCTTTGTTTATAAATGCGTTTACTTTACGTTATAGTGTATATATTATGTTTTCCTGTAAATATCATTGAGTTTAATTGAATTTCATTCATTTTTGTAGGTAATAAAGCATTGATGTTGGAGCATTGTTAGATAGAGCATTGAATAAGCTTTCCAACGCTTCGAACCGTGCGAAAAACGGAGTTACGGTTAAAAAGTTATGGTCGAAACAAGTTGGTTTGCTGTCATGTTCGCCAAAGCTCGCCAGGCGAATGTTCGCCAGGCGAACAAAAGTTCGCCAGGCGAACCGAAAGTTCAAAAACGCGTGAAAAACACTGTTTTTACAGAAGCAAAAGTTGTATATGTTCGCCAGGCGAACGGGACTTCGCCAGGCGAATACTGGGACCTTTTTTTTGTCTATTTAAGTGACTTTTCAACATTTTTTAGGTAATGATGTTTGGGAACTTTTTACCCCAACTTCATCAAACACATTCTTGAGTAGATTTAGCTTAGAAACAACATTGGAGGGTGCATCTTGACGATCCGGAGTCGAATCCACTTCAATCGGAGTTGACAAACCGTGAGATTTGTGTTCTTCTTCCTTCCTCTCTATGTATTTTTCATTTGTTGGGGTTTTGTATGTAAGTTTATCTTGATTGTATGTATATTTATGGGTCTTTGTATAAAATCTCTTTTACAACTCTTTATCGATGGTTATCTTGATTTTTTACTTAATGGGTTTGGATTGTGATAGAGATATACGGTTCGAAATCGATCTAAGATGAACATCTGTTAGATTCTGAATGCTAGAGATAGATTTAGGACTAATATTCACGTGGGTATCGATTCTTAATGCTCCGTGTTGTCAAGTTGTGTGAGAGATCAACAATTAGACGATACGGTTGATCTCTCGACTTTGTGTTAGAGATAAACTCTGTTGTGAGCGATACGTGATGATATTGACGAGCGAATTAGGTTGCGTGCATTTGATCCATATATTTTTTAGTACATGATGGGTAGAAACGAAATACAACTCCTGACGAGTTTTCTCATTTCTTAAGAATGTACTTATTTTCTTGTTTTATGTTTTTCCTTTTGAAATTTTATCCCAAACCATTCAAACCCAAGCTTAGAGACGTAGAGATTGTCGAACGGTATTCTTTCCCTCACACTGATCCCTGTGGAGACGATAAATCCCGGAGGAAATTCTTCCGAAAATAATATTTTTGCTTGCTGCTTTACCGCTTCAACAAAATGGCGCCGTTGCCGGGGATTGGTTTTGATATTGAGTTGCATTGCGATAGTTTCTATATTTCTAAGCTTTGCACATAATTGTATATATATATATATATATATATATATATGCTTGTATAGATACTTGTTTTGCTTTTGTCTTCTATTATGTTTGTTTAAGTGTTGTATATATTTTGTTCTCGTAACTTTTGTTCAAGTGGTTGGTTAGGACACTTGCTTTTGGTTTGCGCGGTGAGACATCACATGGCATGAAGGAAGGAAGTTACTAGCTAAGCACAATAAAGGCGTCGAGCTTACGACGTAAAACAAGCATGTTTTTTCCATTTTTGTTTCGTTATTACTTTTTCCTTCTAGCTTAGGTAGTGTGGTGAACATTCATTAAACAAGTTGTTCTCAGATTATTCGTAAAATTCTCAAATCTTCACTTTACAACTTGTTTAATCCATTTTCACCCGGTATTTTATTGTTGTTTGGACTCAAATTTTTGTTTGGTAGCTTGAGGTATTTGAGGTGATTTTCCAAGTTTGAGTGTTTCAACTTGCGAATGCGTGGTAATGATAGTGTTTAAAGTTTTGTACACATTCAAGGTATGTGTTTATCACTTTGTAGGCTTTAGCATATTCATGATACTTAGACTTTTTACAATTTCCATGCCATTCATTCTTTTGTATACTTGTTCATTTTGTGAATCACTTTAGTTCCCACCTTTTTGTGAGGAAGCCTTTCGTTGTTCATATATGCTCGGAGTACCAATATTCTTGTTTTAACTGGATTTTATTATGCTTAATCTTTTGTTTGTGTTGATTATATGAAAGCATGAAAAGGATTAAGGCACTTGTTTCATTTTGAGCACAACTACCTAGCCAAATAGTCAATTCACCTTGTGAGTGTGTGATCATTTGTAACCCCTTTGAGCCTTTGGTCATTATCCATGTTGTTTGAGTTTTATTCTTGTCTATGAGTATCAAATTCATTTCTGTGTGGATCTTGATTGTTGTTTTTTCTTGAGCCCTCAACTTTGTGTTGTTGTATGAATTTTTACCTTGCCTTAGAAAGTAGGGAGTATTCACATGATGATGTGGTTGAATTCAAGTTGGGGAGATGATGATCGTTCACTTGTGTTGTTGATTGCTATGAGGTTGAAAAATAGAAAAGAAAAGAAAAATGAGAAAAATATGAAAAAGAAAATAAAAGAAAAGAAAAATTGAAAAAGCATAGAAAAAGATAAACAAAAAGAGTAGAATAATGTTGTGCTAATAAGTTCTATGTGTTTGGTATAACACTTGGGATTTTGGAAGAAGTTTGATTGGAATTTTGGTGTTTGAAACTTTGTGAGTTTATCACTCCCTTAGGTTTAGGCAAGTTTTTGTTTCGATTAGCTTTAGGAATTATCCCTTGTTTGTTCACCCGACCACATTACAACCCTGAAAGTCCTTTTGATTCTTGCTTTTGTGTTTTCAACATGATTTTTGGATGATTGCATAATTTAGTCTTTTGTTTGCAAGATTATTGTGTGAGTGAAAAAAGCCCTCATTTTGTGTTTTTCATCTACCGATGATTGTTTTTGCTAGGTGTGATTCACGTTTGAGCTTGTGTTGTTTTAGAATGTTTGGCATGACTTTTGTATTTAGCATTTGTTTCGTGATTATGTTATCGTTGAAGTTTAGTGGTAAGTATTCACTTTGCGTGTATCAATTTTTGATTGAACCATTGCATTTGTTTTCCGTTTGTCAAAACTTGTTGTTACGTGATTTCTTGGATTTCGCTTTTGTTCCTTTAGTTGTCGACTTTGTTTGAGGACAAACAATTAGGTAAGTTGGGGAGAGTTGTTAAGTGCAAATTTTACCTATTTTTGTATATAAGTTTTGTTGCACTTAACGTTACTTTATGTTAAAATCGTTCGAATAAACCCCACTTTGTTTATAAATGCGTTTACTTTACGTTATAGTGTATATATTATGTTTTCCTGTAAATATCATTGAGTTTAATTGAATTTCATTCATTTTTGTAGGTAATAAAGCATTGATGTTGGAGCATTGTTAGATAGAGCATTGAATAAGCTTTCCAACGCTTCGAACCGTGCGAAAAACGGAGTTACAGTTAAAAAGTTATGGTCGAAACAAGTTGGTTTGCTGTCATGTTCGCCAAAGCTCGCCAGGCGAATGTTCGCCAGGCGAACAAAAGTTCGCCAGGCGAACCGAAAGTTCAAAAACGCGTGAAAAACACTGTTTTTACAGAAGCAAAAGTTGTATATGTTCGCCAGGCGAACGGGACTTCGCCAGGCGAATACTGGGACCTTTTTTTTTGTCTATTTAAGTGACTTTTCAACATTTTTTAGGTAATGATGTTTGGGAACTTTTTACCCCAACTTCATCAAACACATTCTTGAGTAGATTTAGCTTAGAAACAACATTGGAGGGTGCATCTTGACGATCCGGAGTCGAATCCACTTCAATCGGAGTTGACAAACCGTGAGATTTGTGTTCTTCTTCCTTCCTCTCTATGTATTTTTCATTTGTTGGGGTTTTGTATGTAAGTTTATCTTGATTGTATGTATATTTATGGGTCTTTGTATAAAATCTCTTTTACAACTCTTTATCGATGGTTATCTTGATTTTTTACTTAATGGGTTTGGATTGTGATAGAGATATACGGTTCGAAATCGATCTAAGATGAACATCTGTTAGATTCTGAATGCTAGAGATAGATTTAGGACTAATATTCACGTGGGTATCGATTCTTAATGCTCCGTGTTGTCAAGTTGTGTGAGAGATCAACAATTAGACGATACGGTTGATCTCTCGACTTTGTGTTAGAGATAAACTCTGTTGTGAGCGATACGTGATGATATTGACGAGCGAATTAGGTTGCGTGCATTTGATCCATATATTTTTTAGTACATGATGGGTAGAAACGAAATACAACTCCTGACGAGTTTTCTCATTTCTTAAGAATGTACTTATTTTCTTGTTTTATGTTTTTCCTTTTGAAATTTTATCCCAAACCATTCAAACCCAAGCTTAGAGACGTAGAGATTGTCGAACGGTATTCTTTCCCTCACACTGATCCCTGTGGAGACGATAAATCCCGGAGGAAATTCTTCCGAAAATAATATTTTTGCTTGCTGCTTTACCGCTTCAACACCAATGCAAGGTTACAACATCTATGTCCAAGACTGCAAATTCAAGATCAGTTTTTTGGAATGGCAAGAAGTTCCCACTTTCACGTTAAAAATTGTTACAAAGATACAAAAAAGGGTTCTCATTAAATAAACACAGTTGGATAATATTTCTTATGGATCAATGAGTCTAAATGATAAAATTGGATAAATGTATTGAACCAAGACTCATCATGAATTCAAAGTATGAAGTTCAGTAACAACTTCTCAACCATCAAATTCACAAACTAACATGCGGTTCAACGCAGGAAATTCAAATCGTTGGGTTGTTAGGATGGATAAGAATATTGTTGATGTTGTTACCAAAATTCAAATTATTGATCATCATGCTCAAATTGAGAAATGGATGAGGATTGTGACTTTTGAAAAATAAAATTATGAAGGATAGGACCATACTCATCTTTTTGAAACAAACCCATATTTCCCATAAGGATTAGAATTGAAATAAACTCATCCAAATTCATTCAATTTCTAAGATTCATGGCAAATTCAAGAATCAACACGTCATAATTCAACGAATGGGAGGCTCTAATTATGAAGAGTGCCAAATTTGAGTTCAAAGAAGGGGAAACTCAAGGTGAGAATGTTCTCATATCACCATTCAACGAAAACTCAAGAAGTTAAGTTTTGTTTCAAGGTTTTTTAGAGATCCAAAATTATCAACAATTACAAATTAAACTTCAAAGCTCAAGAACATTCAATATACATGGCGACTTCACTGGGGACAGACTTTCGTGGGTTACCCCTAACTTGTTTATTTGTATTAATATTATTATATATTATTTGTATATATTTATATGATTATACCTGCTTGGGTTATATATTGTTGTGACATAAGTCCTACACCCGGACTTGAGTGCAATTATGATAGGAAGGTGATATATTTGATGAGGCTTATAGGGAGTGATTCTCGACCAAGCTGACTTGATAATCACCGCTCAGTTGAGACCCTCTTGGGAATGGTATTGTTGAACGAGTATTCGTGAAAATATTTATTATTTTCGACCTAGGAGCTTGTGATACTGGGGACCTTTAGTTACCTTTAACCTCACTTGGCCTTTTTAGGATGTAGTGTGGTGACTATGAGGGAGTAGTCCCGAAGTAGTTGCTATACAATACTACACTCAAAAGAGGTTCTCTTGAGAATATTGTTAACCACTGAGTTATTTGGGAAATTGATAATATATGAAAGATGGACTGATGACTTTGGATACCTCTTAGAACCCTTGTTTTGCAGGTATAATTAACCCTTAGTACATACCTTTCGGGATGGGTAGACCATGGCTCCATGCTCATGACCCTTTAGCCTAGGACTTTGTTTGCTTGTCTACTTATGTGTATTTGTGTGTTTGTGCATCCATTCAAGCATCATGACATTTTGGTTTCAAGGAATTCAACTGACAGTCCTTTGCAAATTCAAAAAAAGATCTTAAAATATCAAAACTTTTTCAGTTTTGCTAAAAACATTTGCAACTTGCTTTTGGATTCCTTGAAATCACTGCATTGCATTTGCATCCATGTTTTTGCATGTGCATTTGCCTTCCGGTTTTCTTATTTTCGATTCTCTCTTCTTCAGTTCTTTCACCCTGAGTCCTTTGCACCAGTACAACACTAGAGCCCGAGTTCGTAAAAAGATGGCGGAACAAAATCAAGAGCTTGACCGTGTCAGTAATGAACTAGAAGACCTTTGGGGAAGTGTATGGCAGATTATGGAGATGCTACAGGTTATACGTGCAAGGATGGATACTCAACATACTGTTGTTTCTGAGATTACTAATGTTGTTGTGGACCCTCAACCATCTGTTGTCACCACTGCAAGTGTACCTCCATACGGTCTTCCACCTGGTTTTGTGCCAGCACCTACTGCAGTTCCTATTGCTCAACAGGTTCAACAAGTTGTTCCTTTGGTTACTGAAACTCCGCAGGTGATTCCTACTTTTGCGCCGACTGCAACTCATACTCATGTGCAACCATACTTCAATGAGCATCAACCGGTATATGATATCCCTGGTATGAAAGAAGATGAAGATGAACGTCATGAGAAACTTCGGGAAAATATGGAGATAATTGACAAAAGGTTGAGAATGATGGAAGGAGATCAAATCTTTGGCGCTGCTGCCAGAGAAGTGTGCCTTGTATCCGGTTTGGTTATCCCTCCAAAGTTTAAGACCCCTAGCTTTGATCGCTATAAAGGAGCTACATGCCCGAAAAGTCACCTGATCATGTACTACTATAAAATGGCTGCTCATGTTGATAATGATAAGCTGATGATTTACTGCTTCCAAGATAGTTTGAAGGGTGCTTTATCGAAGTGGTACTTAATTCTGGATCAATCTTGCATTAAGAGTTTCCAAGATTTATCTGATGCCTTTATCAAACATTACAAATACAATATGGATCTGGCTCCTGATTGAAGACAATTAGTGAGTATGTCCCAGAAGAGTTCTGAATTGTTCAAAGAGTATGCTCAAAGATGGAGAGAAATTGCTTCGCAAGTAGAACCTCCTTTAACTGAAAAGAACTAGCTGATTGGTTCGTCGACACTGTTCGTCCTGAGTTTTATGAAAGAATGGTTGGTAGTGTGACTGCAAATATTTTTGATATCGCCGTTGTTGGGGAAGTTCATTTATGTTGTTGGGACCAAAACAAAATTTGATTATGGGACCTACATTTTTTATAAGACCATGAAGCATGCAGGCAGCTATAGTGTCAAAGTCCCCATTGCATTTCCTTCTCTTATCTGTGGAATAATATTGACTCAGTATCCCAATATCCTCAAAGATAATGACTCTGCATGCAAGAGAGAAAGCCCATTATCATGACATCTGCAGAGAAATCCAAAGGGAGTTCAAAGACAGGGAAAACTGAGGTTATTGCCATGCTCAAAGAAACATGTAGAGAGTTGGAAACAAGAAGCAAAATCTTGAAAAATCGATCAGGTATCTTGAGCAAGATGAGGACACTGAGTTTACTAGAAATGATGAGGACAAGCATGAGGATGGTTCTAGGGAGGATGATGGCCAGGAAGCTGAATTAGAAGAAGCTACTGCCAGCTTTGAGGAAGATTCTGATGAAGGAGACAGTAAAGATGTTGAAGAGGTTAGTTCTAGTTCTTCTGAGGAGGAAGATTAAACCGTCTGCCTTGGTGGGTTGCTGCTTGGGTTGATGGTCTGCTGGTGGTTTGGCTAGGTTCTTTTTCTTTTGGTTAGATTTGTTTTGCTTTTTGTGTTTGCCTTGACAGCATGGGATATTTGTTGTGCTCTTCATGAGCTTTGTGTTATAATAAACCTTTAACTATGTGTTTCCAACCTTATTTGATCTATACTATTTGATTAGTTATGATCTAAATTTGTGGCTAAAACGGGGGAGAAAGTGGAAGTAGTAGTAGTGGTAATTGCACTGCAGGTAAAGATGTGTTTAGATGTGTCCCTCACAGGTGGAAGATTTTTTGGTGCTGCTATGCATACTTGCACTAAGCAGGGTTGCAAATATGGTGACAATATGTTGTTGTTCCTGTGTGTGTGAGTTATGCTGATGTTGTTAAGAGTTTGTGTGTTCCTGGTTGGAACTGAGTAGCTAGCTTAGCTGTTGTTAGGAGTTTGTGTTTCTGCAGGGTGCTAGTAGAATGTGTTTGTTTGTGCATCAGTTGAGGGGGAGTAACTCAGGATGGTATGACATCTGTAGTTTGGACTAGCAGGTGATTTGTGTTTGGCTATGAAACAGGTGTGATTCAGGATGTCATCCTGGATGTCTTGACATCCTTAATCCAGAGCAGTCTGGATTAGTGTGTGTGAACAGGTTGTCCTGAGTGGTTGAAAGCTATGTTTGTTTGTGTAGATGACTCTGATATGTTACCACAGTATGTGTGTGCTGATTAGTAGTTTTAGCTAGTAGCTTTCCTGCATGTTTAGATATATGGTATGAACTTTCTACTGCTTGTGATCTCTGATAGGTTGACAGAGTGTTTTAGCAAAAAATTTGCCAAAGGGGGAGTTTGTAGATGTTTTGGATTGGCTGCATTTTGTGGCGAAACATTGATGTATGTGTGAATTTCATGACTGATGTTATGACATACATAATGAGTGTACTGCAGGGTAAGTTTGGATAGCTAAGAGTAAAGTATGTTGGATGTCATGCTGGATGTTATGACATCAAGCATTTGAAATCAAGGCGCGTGTTTTAGGTTTCTGGTATATTGCATGAGGAAGCTCAGGCTATACTTCAGGAAACATTTTAGGGATCCTGGTTATCTCAGGTGAAATGCTAGGCAGTGCTAAGGATAACAGGAAATGTCCCTGACCTAAGTGGAAGAGCGCAACTTTATGAAAAAAGGTTTAAACTAATTTTCTGCACTAAGGATCAAGGACTGTATGCTGCCTATAAATACAGAAGTAGCAATCCTAATTGGAGAGGCTTCTGGACAGAGATTTTACAGAGTGTTTTTGAGGTATTTCTGAGTGAAGAATTCAGTCTGTGTACTGTGATCTTCACGTGTGTGAGTGTGTCTTAGGATACTTGTGAGTCAAGCAATTATCTGTTATATGATTGCATTGGACTAATGTGTTTGAGTTGTACTCTGTTTGTGTCACTCTAAGCTTTTAAGCACGAGTGTTGTGTCTCTTAATCAAAGCTGTGAAGCAGATCAAGGTGTGTTTGAAGTGTGACTTCAAAATTACTTGTAACTGAATTGGTTGATATCACTGTTGTGATTGAGGGGGAGTGAGTAGGTACTCAAGTCTAGTGTTAGGCTGAAGTGTCATTCGGTAGGTCTTAAGTGAAGAGTGCAAACTGGTTGTTTGACTTTGAATTAATTCTACTGATAGTGAATTTCCTCTCTGGCTTGGTAGCCCCCAGATGTAGGTGTGATTTACACTAAACTGGGTCAACATTTCTCTGTGTTATTTACTGCTTTAATTCTTGTTCACTGTTAAGTGTTGCAGTCTGTGCTGTAGTGGACGTCATAACATCCGTGATAACATCCACTGTTTGGTTACCAGAATTTCAGTCATAATCACTCTTTTCTTTGGTTGATCAACTGTCCTTCAATTTAAACCTAATTCCTTTCTTCCCCAGCGAAGTCAATTTTTCTCTTTTGGTTTACACAGTCTTCCTGTTATAACCTATTCCCCCACCAGATTTTGCAACCTTCTCTTAGTTTGTTCTCTTCCTTGTTTGAGTCATCACTACTTAACAGTTAAACACCAACATCCTCTTTTCTTCAGTTAATCATAGTCTGTCTGTTAAGATACTGAGTTTCTTTGGGTTAATCGCCTCCTCCCAGCTAATCACCCGATTTTTGGTTGATCACGGTCCGCTCGTTAAAACCAGCCTTTCCTTTTGGGTTAATCGCCTCCTCCCGGCTAATCACCCGACCTTTGGTTAATCACGGTCCGCCCGTTAAAACCAGCTTTTCCTTTGGGTTAATCACCTTCTCTTGGTTAATTACCCGCCTTTTAGTCAATCACAGTCTGCTTGTTTGAACCAATCACCCTTTTCCTCAGTTAACCACAATCCGTCTGTTAAGATACTGAGTTTCTTTTGAGTTGATCACCTCCTCCTGGTTAATCACTCATTCTTTTCGGTTAATCACAGTACGTTTATTAAATGTCGAACCCCGCAGTTAGCAACCTTACTTTGGTTCAAATACTGTCAGCTTTGGGTTAGTAACCTTCATTTCAATTCGAATACCCTTTTCTTTGGCCAAGTGTTGTTTGTTCAGTCAATGTGTCGTTCTTTGGGTCATAACCTCTACTTGGTTCCACACCCGTCTTTTGGTTGATCATCGTTTATCGGTTAAAACCAGCTCCTTTATCATTTCTATTAATCACTGTTTATCAATTAATATACCGATTTCCCCTTCGAGTCAAACACCTCTCTTTGGTTCAGTACTCTCTTTCCTTTGTTTCGTCACAGTCCGTCTGTCGACACCTAACCTTTTACTCTACCCACAAAGCTTCTCAATTTTCTTCAGTTAACCACTGCTTGCAGTTAATACACCGAGTCCTTCGTGGATCTTACCTTTATTTTGGTTCTTGTCCCCAGCCACGTCGCCATTCTTCCGTTTTATCCCATGCGAAGTTATCTCTTTTCTCCCGCAAGTCCCCGCAGAGTGCTTGCCTTGCTCCTCTGTGTCCTTCAGCATAACTCTATTTCGTTTCCTTTCTTGGTTTTGACACCATTCCTTTTGCATTTCCCCCAGTTCGGTATTGCTTTCTCTGTTTGTTTTTGGCTTTGATGTTGTCTTTCCCTTCTGTTTCCCAGCAGTAGTTCCCCGAACAACGTAGGCTCTGATTTCCTCATTGCACTATGAGGGTACGTAGGCACGAGATTGCAAAATCTTGGCGAGCCACCTTCCTCCATCTTCTTCCATTCTTTTGTCTCTCTGGTCTGTCCAGATTCTCTTCTTTCTTTTCCTTGGTTCCCTGAACTACGGAGTTCTGACTTCCTCATTGCACTATGAGGGTACGTAGGCACGAGGGCACCAATCCTCCTAGAGCACTTTTCTTTCTTTTCTTCCTTTCCTTCTTTTTAGCTAGAAGCCTTTAGATAGGTAACCCATCCAAGCCTAGAAGTAAGCAAAATGGTTCCCGTTGGGTATGACGGATGCTTAAGGTGCTAGTACCTTCCTTTCGCATAACCGACCGCCTATCCTGTTTCTCTTTCCCCTGGGTTTTATCGATATTTTCCCTGTCCTTTGGGACTAAATAAAGTTCGGTGGCGACTCTGTTATATCTTTGAGTGTGTGATTCACTCAGGTATAATCCTGCTAGCTTCAGCAGGCACTATCATTTGTCAATATTTAACTAAAAAATCAAAGATTTCGTCACATTTAGTGATATCGAAAGTATATGTTTTCTTTGAAAACTTGTCATTCTTTTTAGATTCAACAACATTTTTTCCATTCGAAGGAGCTAACATTTTACAAGCATACAGAGGACCCTGCTTTAATTCAGGAACATCTATCTAGTTTTCGTCGGAGTACAATGGTTCATCATGTGAACCTTCGACACTCTCATTATATTCAACATAGGTTATCTTTTTACTCTTATTAAACTCAGCCTTTTCGTCTTTCAGACGTTCTAACTGTTGAACCCTATCGGCTAGTTGGGCCACATCTCTTAGATATTGGGTATCCAACTTCTTTCTAATAGAGTAATCAAGGCCACCAGCAGCCATTTCGACCAACTCATGTTCCAGCACTTGAGTAAAACACCTAGCCTTAAGTAATCGAAACCTATTTAGGTAATCGTCTATTGGCTCAGAAAACTTTCGTTTTATGCTAGGCAATTCCTTTAAACTAATCTTGGTTTGTCCCATGTAGAATTGTTCATGGAATAAACGTTCCAACTGGGTCCAATTACAGATTGAGTTAGGACGTAGGGTTGTAAAGCAAGTAAAAGCATTTTTAGTGAGAGAACTTGGAAAATATTTTATCCTAAGACTTTTGTCATTTTCAATCTCTCCAGCCTCGATCATATACCGGACTACGTGTTCGACAGTAGGTTCAGTAGTACCTCTTAAAAATTTGGTAAACTTTGGTACCTTCGTCCTAGGCGAAAATTTTGACTGGAGAATGAAATCTACTATCGGTGGTGTATAATTTGGCCTAGTAAAACCAGAATTTACCTCATTTCGGGCCATTATCCTTTCGACCATGGCTGCTAAGTTATTATCGACAGCTATGTTGTTACGTCGAACCTGTTGTATAATATGGTCAACATCTTGGTTTCAATTTACCATAATTACCCCTTGTTCCCCTCTCTACCGGAATTGGCACTTGGTTCTTAGGTGGTTCGACTCTAGGAGGTTCGAGTCTAAGGGGTTCGACTATCCCCTGATTTTCTAGATTCGCCTCAGGTACGTTCCCTAGGTTCCGTCGTGGAATGTTTTCCACAACAGTTGTGCCTCGAACAAAGGCTGGTACACCCATAAATTCTGCCAAGCGTGCCAATTGCAATGCTAATTGTTGGTCAGTTTGGGTAGTGTTCTAGGTTAAGGGCTGGAAAATTTCCCCCATAGTTTGGGACACGGTTTGTACCATTTGTAGGTTACTCTCATCCATTTGCTGTCTTAAACATGCTATAGAAGTATTTGTCAGACTAGGACCTTGAGTGGACTACCCCACACCTACACTTTGACTGTTTCGACCCACATTTATCCCAGATCCTGACCCTTGTAATGGCGAAGCCATTACATTCGCTGAGAATACTGGGGGAGCATTCTGGAGGCATTGCATTACTGACATTGGCATTCGATACGGTGGATTCCTTGGTAATGGATGTGAAAACCCTGGAGGGGGAAATGCCTAAACGTCGAAGTTCCTCCTGGTGGAGTTTGGGGATTAGATGTTTGTGGCCCAACGTACTCCAAAACAGGTTGAGTGTAAGCCCTTATATTTGTCGACCCTGAACCTGCCATTGATGGCATTGGCTCAAACATAACAGGAGGCGGTATTGGCTTTCCTGTCAAAAGAAATGGGGGTGGCACTTCATCGTTCCTAGACACGTTTTGAGGGTTAGTGTTACTAGGCGGATTATTTGAATTACTTGATTGAGGATTAAAACCACTCCCTCGAGGGTTTGGATTGTTTGGCTGATTAGTATTTGTCGTTATTTTCCTAGTGTAGCTTCTCCTTGGTCTCTCTTCGTTTGTAGTGGCTACTTTTCCTCTTCTCAATAACATGCAACGAAGTTTTCTCAAAGAAAAATACTAATAAATACAAATTTTCAAAATCTTAGAAAAATCTTTATAAAATTTAGCATTGTCCCACTGGGCGTGCCAATTTGTTTTCCGTAAAAATTGGAAAACAACCATTGATCTTCCAAATCTAACTTTGGTGACTCACAGGATTGATCAGATTGATCCTAGGACATGTGCTAACCATTAATTCAAAGCAAATTCTAAAGACTAAACACTTTGACAGTGTTTATAAAGAAAAGTTTATCTAAAACTACAATTCGAAAGAAACGTACGAACATTAAATCGAAAGAAGGGCTGAAAACATTAAAGAAAGGCTAAAAGAAATAAGACACAATGCTGAAGTGTAACTTGCAAGAAAGTAAAAGATAAATTCTTTTGATGAAAAGTTAAAGTAAATTTCATTAAAAAAGAAACAGGTGTTTTACATCATGTACATTCTCCCAAGACTCTTTTCTATACACACGAATACTTTGAGTAAATCTGGAGTAACTTGTACAAAGTGAATACAACACACCTTAATCCTATTGCTAGAACTCCTATTTATAATAATAAACCTACTGATGTTAACTTTCTAAAACAATTAACATATGACAAGTTTCGCGCTGCATGCTTCTGTCTCTTGGATGTGTGCTACTTGTCTTATTCAGGAGAAGACAAGAATAACTACTCCCTCCTTTATTTGAATTTCAAAATCCCTTAGTGTCGGATATCATCAACATTCTCGGTCGATCAGATAGCTCCTACACTCTTAGAAATATTTTCTAAGTCCAAAAAGTATCATTTTCTTATGCGAGCGTCTTCGACTTAAACCTATCCTGAAGATCCAGTCGAAGACTCCTTTACACATCTTCAAGAATTCAACATTCCAACCAATACTTCCAACTTAATATGGGTGTCGAATTTCTGAGCTAACACACGTAAAATACATTAACTACATAATATACTTCATTTTTCCAAGATAGTTCCAAACCTGAAAACCCTTCCCACTTGAAAGTAAAAATAAGAATAATAGTTTTCTTATTACACATAGTAATAATTCCTACTGATTGTCCTATAGCATTGCTGCTAGACCACACCACCTTCTGACTTCTCCAAAAACTACTCATGATATGAGAATCGACCACCCTCAATTTTGATTCTTGAATAAAAAAATTTCAGCTTTACCTGAACTAATGATGTTGTTGATTCTCTTTCTCTTAAAAATGTTGCCTCCTCCATGTGTATTCAGATATCCAATAATCATGGTTCACCAATTTTAAGCGCATTTTTACCATTGAATCGAGCCTTATCCTTAGCCTTAATTCCCACTATTTTCTTTAAATAATCCTTCTTTTTATCCCTTGATACCACTCCGAGAATGGATATGACACTCCACACCTTATCCTCAACATTCAATTCTAAGTTGTCCCAAAATTTGAAATTGCACATACGAACATCAGAATTCGATGTGGGTTCGCAACAAAAAATGGTACCGGCAGAGTAGCTATCAACACCTTCTAAAAAAGCTAGCACAAAATTACAATGGATTGAAGAAGACAGAGAGACACTTAGTTTTCTGAATTTTAAGGAATCTAAGTAAGAAGGCTGGGAGGAAGGATTAATCGGATCCTCATAATGCTTAGAAACTACAGGAGATACAAGGCCCAACACTCTTTTTTTTGGGCTTAGTCAATTTCTTACCTACCGACCCAATAACTTATTCAATTATCCAAAGTTTTTGTTTCTTTTAAACCAACTTTTCCCCGCTCCCTCTATTTCTTACATCATCAACCTTAAACGTAGAAATAGGTGACATAATTCTGACTATATCTAACTTTCTAGAAACGTCACAATCGGACGCCCCTTCAGTACACTTTTTCCACTATATTTGTCTTTTTAGTCACCACTTGGTGAACCTCCTGCCTCGATCTCTCAAAACTTCCTTTTTCCTACGCTAGCATTGCTTCAATCACTTCTCTGACTGATGAAGGACTATATTCAACCCTTTTATCTGTACTCATGAGGATTAATTCATGGTTCCAATCCTCTTCCTCTTCCCTATTTTACTTACTCCAAACGCTTTCCGACTCTGACTAAGAATGCAGATTGTTAACCTTCCTATCTTGAAACTTAGCAAAAATACAAAGCGGACTGTGAGAGTCTTCAGTCATCTTAATGCTGAAAGATTCACCATTAATCAGAACTATAAAAGATTCACTAAGCACCACAACACATTTGGTTTGGACCATGGTTCTAATAACATCCATACACTCCCCCTTCAACATGTTATCATCAACACAAATATATTTTCCAACTATTTTGGCTAAAAGCTCAAAAAAAGAAAAATTCCAAACATGGCATGGAATGCCATAACATCTTAGTCATGTGACTTGTTCCTTACCAACATCATCTTCCTTTTATTCTCTGATCTCCGAGAACCACTATCTTCACCAAGACTCTGCTTCCCTGATGATGTCTCTAACCTCACCACTTTCGCTTTCCTCCAGCAAACACAAATTAGCTCCCAGAGGTGTGGCCTTAATAAAAAGTATCACTCGATCTCGAAACTGGTTTGAATGTTCTATGTCATTCCAAGATTGATTATGACTCCCACATAAGCCTTCCTAAGTATTACTATATTAGAATTTTTAGTTTGGTACTTCAAATGAATAGGTATCTTACAAGGATATGATGCATAATTATTTTGACCATTGTTCACCATCTCCACAAAAGATCTCTCTGTGAGAGCAAGGAAAAGCACTAGTGGAACGTGTCATTTCTTCTCAAATTCCTTAGTGAGTTGGCATAACAAAAAGCAAATTTTCGTTGTTTTGTCAACAACCGAGGCAGAGTATGTTGCAGCCGGTAGTTGTCGTGCCCAAATCTTATGGCTCAAGCAACAATTACTTGACTTTAATGTTAAACTTGAATGTATTCCCATTTTGTGTGACAATACAAGAGCCATTAACTTAACCAAAAATCATGTATTACATTCACGCACAAAACATAATGAAATCCACCATCATTTCCTTATGGATTATGTCTAGAAAGGTGATTTCGTATTCGAGCATGTTGATAGCGAGAATCAACTTTCCGACATTTTTAGAAAACCACTTGCAATAGAGCCCTTTTTCAACATCCGTAGAGAACTTGGCACTCGCGATAACTCAGATCGTGTTTAATTTGAATAGTTGCATGCTCTATATCTATGCTTGTGTATACTTTGACTAACTACATTGATAAGTGCAAGTTATGTGAGGGCATTCATCGTTTATCTTCATTGGAGGTAATATCGTTCCTATCTATTTGACTTGACTTGATCAATATATATATATATATATATATATATATATATATATATATATATATATATATATATATATATATATATATATATATATATATATATATATATATATATATATATATATATATATATATATATATATATATATATATATATATATATATAATATATATATATATATATATATATATATATATATATATATATATATATATATATATATATATATATATATATATATATATATATATATATATATATATATATATATATATATATATATATATATATATATATATATATATATATATATATATATATATATATATATATATATATATATATATATATATATATATATATATATATATATATATATATATATATATATATATATATATATATATATATATATATATATATATATGATATTGTACTATGATGTGTGTTATCTTGATATTATTCTATTGTTTTGGAACCATTTTTAATCCATTTTTATGTTTGAAGTATCTGTGGGCTTGTTATTTATTGTATGTGCTACATTTATAACATGTTTTCATCATTTTTCTACGATTACACTACATGCGTCGATCGCCACAGGGCTTAGGTTGGCTCATGCCTCCTTCATTTCAACATGTTTTGCTTCGGGTCAGCACAGGTCGACCCATGCGTCGACTCACACTCTAATGATTCAGAATTGTGCATTTTTAACCTGCATGCGTCTATGCATCCTAGGTTTAGGTTGACGCATCGCTGCGAAATTCATATTTTTTTTGGAAAATGAAGCGCAACAATAATTCTTGGGAAATAATAATCATTCAATGTGTTGTCTCATTTCAAATATTCATTCTCAGCATCATTGTCATTTCTTCATCTTATTTCTCCTCTCCTACTCTCTAAAACTCTCTACAAACCCTAAAACTCAATTCCAAAAACTTCATCAAATCAGAAACTTCAAGGTTACATAAGCTTTAAATTGGGGTTCTCATCATCAATATCTACTCGGGTACTGTTCATCTCTCACAAAATCTGAGCTTCAATGGCTTCTACAAGAGCTACGGGGAAAAGGACCACTCGAGCTTCAACTTCTCGGGCAGGTACTTCACAACCTCAAACAAACATATCGGTAAATGCTCTTTCCTTACTCTTTGATGAACTAGTTTCAACTTATGAGAAGACTTTTAGTAAAAGATCTTTTGTCAAGCAATTTGTGTATTATCCGAAACTGGCTGAACACATGCATATTCCAAAAATTGTTGAACTGCTTGATTTTCAAAGGTTTTATCCGTTCTTAGAGTGTGTGATCCGCTGTCGCGCACGGATCAAAACGAGTTATTTTTGTAAAAACGTAGTATCGTGGTAACGACAACTCGGATATCGTCTCACAAGGATTGTTGATTTTATTAACTAACAGTACAAATGATTAATAGGGGGTTTGTTTGGTTTAGGATCAATTAAACAACAAGGTTGAAATTAAGCGGTTAAAATAAGTGATTATTAAAATAAGCCAATCTACTGTTTTCGGTTCCGGCTTATCACGGGTTTCTACCTTACCAATTTCCTAAGCGGCTTCGATCTCTGATTCCTATGTCATTGACAAGCGCAAAAGACATAAACTAGATTGACAATCCTATATTCCAAATTAAGCAAACGGATTAAGCTTTCGTGAATTAAGCAAACACGAATTACAATCGTGAATTAACGACAAAGCGACGTAACGGCGAATAAAAGTTAAGGACGCAATCATACGCATTTAATCAAGACAATTCTATAAACTAACAGATTAAGCAAATGCAATTCATAGAATAGTATTAAAAGAGAAACAAATTAAATTGATAAAGTATAAACCTCAAAGCGTTGGAACGCGATTACAGCATATTGACTCTCCGGAATTAGTTCTCCATTCGAATCGTACAAGCTTCAAAATATTTTTGTCAATAGTGTTTCTGATCCCAGGGTTTTACGACTAGACCTAGATTCGACTCCAACACAAAAGTCGTAGATCTCTCTCTTAAATTTTTGGCGATTATTAGAACGCCTCAAACGGATTCCCGGAACTCCAGTTATGATCGTTTCCGTGCAGACTGCTAAAGCTGAAAAATAAAGTGCGAAAATCAAATTAAACCGAAAATAAAATAAAATATAAAAACATAATAAAACATAAGAATAATCAAAATAAAGTAAAGAAATGCCTAATTAAAAATATAGGAGAATGTGCATAAAGATGCACTGATCAGTGTGATACAAAATATAATGAAGATTTGGTCAGGTTACTCTATACTAGTTTACATGGAAAGTTCATTGGTTTTGGTTTACATGGAAAGTCCATACAAGCTGGACTAGCCAAGGCTCGTCCTACATGCCTCCATCTCCACCTCAATACTAACCGGATAACTCTGAAGTCCTGGAAATGTTGATAAGTATGCAGCTTCAACAACAAAACTTTGTTACACTTTAAGAGGAAAGGTACACGACTTTGCAGAATCAGATTTAAGCTCAAAGTGATAACTTTGATTTGTTTGCTTCCACAGTCTTACAAAGGTTTGATACTATGGTTGCGAATGTTATAAGTCAGTATCATATTATGGCTGAGAATACTGTAAGTCAGCATCGCTATCTGTTGCCTTTAACACTCTCTAACTTGCTCTCTCTCTGTTGACTTCACCGAGCTCCAAGAGAAGCAAAGAGCGCCACATCCAGATTACTCTTTCAGAGGGAGGGGTCACCCACATAGGGGGATGAAACCATAGGGTGTTGAGTTGTGTTGTGAATTTCATATTTCATTTTGCATGTTATTTTGTGTCTTTGTTTTGTGTTTTGGTTCTTTTAACTTGGAACATGTATTTAACAAATTTGGTTATGTAATATGCTAAGTTTCTTTCTCTATGTTTCTTGTCTTATTTAAGCTTATATTCCTTGCGTTAATATCATTTTATGTGAATGGTTGTTGATGTTTATCTGTTGCAAAGTGTATGATTGTGTTCATATGAATATGTTTTGATTTCGGTTGACCTCGTGCTTCGCTCTTTTTGATGTTGTCAAAGGGGGAGAATGCAAAAGCAGCGCTTCATAAAGATAGATCAGATTTTTTTCTAGAGTAATGCATAAAATTAGGGGGATGATGCTTCTCAAATTACTCGATAAGTTGAATATTTTGCAACGGTTTTGCCATCATAAAAAAGGGGGAGTATGTGAGGGCAAGGTTCCTTAGTCCTTATTCTAATGATGTCAAAACTCGTATTAGCTCGTACTTTGTACTTTGGACGGTACCATCACGTCTTAGATTGCATTCATTCTTTAAAATGCACAAAATAGTATACATTCATGTGTATATACATATAGGAGCATCTCATATGTGATATGTGTGCACTTAATCATCTTAGACACCTTAGATCTACACAAAAATGGGTTAGGTGGACCAAAACATTATCAAAGAACTCATTTTTGGTTGTTTAAGGTCCTTGCGTCGACTCACAGTCCCGTGTAGGTCGATGCACACCTATTGACTAAATATAAATTGCTCTCGGACCTACTCACGTCGACTCTTAGGTCGACTCATACTGAAAGCCTAAAAATTTGTTGCTTTGAAGTAACCTTGCATTGATGCATGGTCCTGTTTCGGTCGATGCATCGCTTATTTTTTGTGTAGTTTTACATTCGGGTGTGCTCAGGTCGATCCACCTATTGCTTTGGTCGACCGCTCGCTGTTGTGAGTCAATTTTTTTGATCTGTTATGTTTCAAAATAATGTTATGTTAGTTAGTGGATCTAGACATCATATATAACTATTTTGTCTCATCATTATAATATAGAACAAGAAAAGTGAAAGATATACACTAACAATTACACATCTTCATTCTCCCTTGCATTCTTCAACAATTACACATAACAATTTTTGTTGATCTTGTGCATTATCGAGGTGATAAGGTCCAAACGTAGGATTGTGTATCTAGTTTAGATTGAGGATTCCGTGGGTTTTTCTTGAATAAAACCATTGAGATTTTTCCCTCCAAGATCTTGAGGATTTGAGGGGTTTTTGCACAAATCTTTGACTCACAGATTCAGCCGAGTGAAAGGTTTGAAGAACGGTGGATTCATTCAAACAAGTAACGGTAACCAGAGGATTGTGAAGAAAGATTTGGGGTCGAACGTCTTGCGATCGAAATCAGTCGAGCGAAAGATTTGAAGAAAGGTGGTTCTTGCAAATAAGTAGCGGTAACCGGAGGTTTGTTCGGAGCGTTTGACGCACTTGATTCGACTTGAATCAAGGGGAGAGAAGGGAATAGTATCAACTTCAACAATTAGGCTTGAGTGTGTGGTAACTATTGCTTCTCTTGTATAAACTTTGCAACATGATAATAAATATCTCAATTCTAGTTTTTAGAATTGGGGGCAGACGTACCCGAAGCGAGGACGAAAAGGGGAACTGCCTAAACAAATCTGGTGTTGTTCTCTCTTTCTCTATATCTTTTATTTGTGTTGTTAACGTTTGTGTGATTTTAATTATTCGATAAATTTTCTCTGCTGTGTAGTACTGAAATTTTGTTTTGCAAAACTAATTACAATCCCTTAGATTGTAATTGTGAAAAATTATGCACTAGAATTACAAGGAAATTCAACTTGGGGTGTTTTGCACACCAAGTGTTCGACATGTCGAGTGAACACAAATTGTTTGTGATATTGCCAATTTAAGTTTAATTTTTACAATTCATTGGAAATAGGATAAACTAAGTGGAAATTACTTGTATTGATTAATGAGCAAATCATTGATTCGATTTCTCATTCAATTTTATTCCATTTGCTTTTTCGCATATCCGATCTTTTCGATAACAGTTCGTTTAGACGAATTAGTTCTCCTGCCGCTTTCGCACATTTTTGAAAACCAAATTTAAAATGCCGACTCTTATTTAAAAATTAGTGATCTATTCAACCCCCCTTCTAGATCATTGTCATTGTCTAACACTCTCCCACTTTTGCTCCCAAGTCACTATTCCTCTCATGCGAGCTTCCTTCCATTTCCAGATTGCGAGACCTAGTATTAATCCCTGAATATCCACCTTTGAGAATGTTCTTTACTCTGTAAACATAGGAACATTGCATGAATCTTAGCATTATCAATAAGGATATTATCCAATTTAACAGCAAACATCCTAATATCCTCTACATATACGAATCTTGCGAAACCAAAAAAGTTTTCCAATTTTATTTCTCTTATGAGGGATGACCACTTCCTTCAAGTTAACAAAAGTTCCAAAGAGAGTGAAAATCTCCTTTTGCCTTAACTCGGTCTGGTATCTCAAAGAAATAGATCGAAAAAACCCTTCTACTCCAACGTTGTCAATCTTTCCACGTATAGGATATGTATCCCATCTTTGACTCACCTACTTTTTGAATCCTTTTCTGGAGACTCTCTTCCACTCCATAACTAGACTATAATTAGAAAAAATAAGTTACCAAGTTAGAGAGAGATAGGAGACTCTCTATATAATACTTCTTTTTCTTTTTTATTAGTTTAACTTTTTTATATAATTAATTCTTTAAAATTTATATAAAAAATAAATTAAAATAATTTAATTCGAAAGTATTAATTTATGTCATTTATGTTATTTTTAATAATATTAAGTTATGTTATTTTTAATAATAATTTAATTATAAATTAAAAAATGACGTAGAATAAAATTTGGTCAATGTGACATTGACACATCGTTGAAATATGATATCAATTTTAAAGGGGATTAAAATGGTAATAAAAAATTATAAAATAGATAATCACTCGAATTTTAAAATAAAAAAATCAAAACCAAAAAGAAGAATCTCCTTTACATATACGAATCTTGCGAAACCAAAAAAGTTTTCCAATTTTATTTCTCTTACGAGGGATGACCACTTCCTTCAAGTTAACAAAAGTTCCAAAGAGAGTGAAAATCTCCTTTTGCCTTAACTCGGTCTGGTATCTCAAAGAAATAGATCGAAAAAACCCTTCTACTCCAACGTTGTCAAACTTTCCACGTATAGGATATGTATCCCATCTTTGACTCACCTACTTTTTGAATCCTTTTCTGGAGACTCTCTTCCACTCCATAACTAGACTATAATTAGAAAAAATAAGTTACCAAGTTAGAGAGAGATAGGAGACTCTCTATATAATACTTCTTTTTCTTTTTTATTAGTTTAACTTTTTTATATAATTAATTCTTTAAAATTTATATAAAAAATAAATTAAAATAATTTAATTCGAAAGTATTAGTTTATGTCATTTATGTTATTTTTAATAATATTAAGTTATGTTAGTTTTAATAATAATTTAATTATAAATTAAAAAATGATGTAGAATAAAATTTGGTCAATGTGACATTGACACATCGTTGAAATATGATATCAATTTTAAAGGGGATTAAAATGGTAATAAAAAATTATAAAATAGATAATCACTCGAATTTTAAAATAAAAAAATCAAAACCAAAAAGAAGAATCTCCTTTACATATACGAATCTTGCGAAACCAAAAAAGTTTTTCAATTTTATTTCTCTTATGAGGGATGACCACTTCCTTCAAGTTAACAAAAGTTCCAAAGAGAGTGAAAATCTCCTTTTGCCTTAACTCGGTCTGGTATCTCAAAGAAATAGATCGAAAAAAACCCTTCTACTCCAACGTTGTCAATCTTTCCACGTATAGGATATGTATCCCATCTTTGACTCACCTACTTTTTGAATCCTTTTCTGGAGACTCTCTTCCACTCCATAACTAGACTATAATTAGAAAAAATAAGTTACCAAGTTAGAGAGAGATAGGAGACTCTCTATATAATACTTCTTTTTCTTTTTTATTAGTTTAACTTTTTTATATAATTAATTCTTTAAAATTTATATAAAAAATAAATTAAAATAATTTAATTCGAAAGTATTAATTTATGTCATTTATGTTATTTTTAATAATATTAAGTTATGTTATTTTTAATAATAATTTAATTATAAATTAAAAAATGACGTAGAATAAAATTTGGTCAATGTGACATTGACACATCGTTGAAATACGATATCAATTTTAAAGGGGATTAAAATGGTAATAAAAAATTATAAAATAGATAATCACTCGAATTTTAAAATAAAAAAATCAAAACCAAAAAGAAGAATAAAAGTTGCAATTTATCTGTAAATATAAAGAAGGGAATCTCAAAATTAATAATGAAAAGTGGTTAAAAACAAATCAATAGTATCAAATTTTCAATTAAAAAATTGAGTGAAGATTAATTTTAGTTTCTCAGAAAAATTGGAGAATCTAAATTAATCCCTAAAAAAAAAAGACTGTATTAAATTCTTTTCAAAATTTAAGTGAGTTATATTAGTCTCTCTATTAATATTTTTCTCAAATCGATTCTTTTTCCGTCTTTTGAACCGTGACTGAATTTAACCAAGTCATCTGTATTATTTTTATTTCCAATTATTTTTAAATTCACATAATATTTATATTTTTAATTTTTTTAATTTTATTTTGTTATAAAAAAGGCTGGAAAAAAATAAAAATTTTGCACCAAGTAAGTGTTAAACCAATGACCCCTTAGTTAGTGGACATCTATCTCTACCACTAAGCCAACATATTTTTTAAGTTTTAAATTACAAATAAGATTTATATCAACACAATTTCTTATTATTTTTTAATTATTAGCGATACTTAACACATACTTAACACAGTTTGATCCTTAATAGAAAATAAACTATTTATTCCCTTACAAAATGTAATTAGATTTTGATCCCTAACAAAAACATACGCTATTTAATACCTTAAAAAATACACCACTTAAAAATACATATAAGTTCAATCATATATTATAGTAACATTACTATCACATTGAAATCAAGAAACAAAAATTATCCATTACCATCACATACATTATAGATGTATCATCGACTTCAAAATATTACAGTTCCATCAAATTTCAAAACATTGTACAAACAAATAGAACTTAAAAATCTAAATCATCTAGTATCACCAAAATAAACAAAACAAATAAAGTTTCATGAAATTGTGATGAACATTGTACTAACTATTAAAACTTAAAAATCAAAAGAACATTTGATAATTCCATAAAATCCAAAAGACAAACTAAATAAAGTAGAAGAAAATTTTGACTTTGAACCAATATTTTAAAAACCGGATTGAAAATCGAACCAGGGAAACTTGCGGTTTAAAGTTCAATTGGTTCATTAATCGATTAAATCTACGGTTGAATCGTTTATTAAATAAACTAATAATATGAAACTAAAATTTATAGATATGTCACACATAATTATATGTTCACAACTTAATAAAATAAATATTTCAAAAATCAATTACAAATTTAATACAACAGTATCGTTAATACATAACATAACATAGTTCTACACTTTATTTCAACCATCATTTAAGAATATTTTGACCAAACTAAAAAATTACAATAAAATAAATTAAACAAATTAAAATTAAAATTAAAATAATAAAATATAATAACTAAAATAAAATTCAAATAATTAAGAATACCTAAATTAAATAAGATAGAATACCAAAATATAAATAATACAATATACTTTATTAAACAATAAAAAAAATCAAATTTGAGTTAAACTACGACAAACAAGTCTTAATTGATAACAACAAACAGTATTAATTTAAACGACAATCAATATTGAATTGGACATCGTGAGTATGTTTGAAAGAAACGTCATGATGATGATGATGATGGAGTGTGGTTGAAAGAAAAACTATATTGGAGTGACAAAACTTAAAAGTTTGTATGTTTGTAAAAAACACACATAATTCTTTTATTTATTGGGGAATGTATATTAAGTTTGATATTAACATATTAAAATTAAAATAAAAAATAAAAAATGTCAATTTGATACATTTTTTTTTAACCAGACGGTTTTACAAAACCAGCTCTAATTTTTTGTTTCGAATGATTTTAGACGGTTCAATTAGGTTTTTTCCGATTTTATCTCGATTTTGACCCACTAGCCGTTTTGAAAGGTTGATCCAACTGAATTCATCTTCGGTTTCCGGTCCAGCGTTTGAACCAGACGGTTTGATCCGGTTTATAAAACATTGCTTTGAACTTCTCTCACCATATGTGACTAAATAAAGCAAAAATAATACACATGGGAAGTCCAGACACGATTTAAAAGTAGGGAAAAAATCAATTTAAAAAAAATATTATTAGAGAGATTAACACACCTAAGTTAATTTTGCAAAAGATTTAATAGAGATTTTTTTTTATGGATTAATTTAGACTCTTCAATTTTTTTTAAAGACTAAAATGGGTCTTCATTCTAATTAAAAAATAATAAGAAAATGTCTTGATATAAGTGTTATTTATAATTTAAAACATAAAAAATATGTTGGTTTAATGGTAGAGATTGATGCCTCCTAAATAAGGGGTTCTTGGTTTAACCCTTGTTTGATACAAAATTTTGATTTTTTTTTGGTCTTTTATATAACTAAATAAAATTAAAATAAATTAAAAATATGAATATTATTACATGAATTTAAAAATAATTGAAAATAAAAATAATAAGTCCATATAATTAATAGAGAGACTAAGTTAAATTTTATAAATATTTAATAGAGATTAATTTACACTCTCTAATTTTTGTGAGAACCTAAAATGAGTCTTTCACTCTCAAATATTCAAAGTAAAATAAATATTCACATTTACTCCGACACATTTTTTTAATAAAAAAATTACATATTAAAAAACAATAAAAGAAAATCTAAATCATTTATTTCTCCTCATGAATAACGCCTATAAATAAATGCATATAATAAAATCTTAGTCTTACCCATCTCTCTAGTTTACAACCTTTTCACGTGTCTCTCCCTTTCACACTCGTGTTCTCTTCTGTCTTCGTTTCTTCCCTCTGTTTTTTCCTAACAAAACCATTTCAACAGGGGCGGTGGTTAATGTTTCTCTGTTGTCTTGTCTTTACGTAAAACTCTCACTTTGTTTGAAACTTCGAGGCGAAAAAATAAATAATGGAAGGAAGAAAGCAATTGGTTTCTTCTTCATCATCTTCATCGTCTTCTTTCACTTCTGAGCTCTTTGGTTCCATTGATTTTCATCCTTCCTCTGCTTCTTCTGGAATTTTCGATTCCATTTTTTCTCCTTCTTCTAAGGTTTTTGTTTTTTCATTTTTCATCTCTTTAATATTATTGTTATTAATTTATTATTCAAAAGTTTCATTAACGTTATAATTATTTGTATTGATTTTGAGATTTGTGATGATTCAGGTGTTTGGGAGAGAGTCTCTGCATTCTGCACTGAATGGAAAAACTTCTACTGAGGGATCAAACTCCAAAATTGCTACTCAAGGTTCGAATGCTCTGTTTTTATGCTCTATTTAATAATGGAATTATACTATTATAACTTTTGATTAATTCATGAAGAAACAAATACTAGTGTTTTTTTAGTTCCGGGATTAAACAGTCCTTCTCTCTGGCTCGAGTAATTAGTCTCTGCACTTACGCGTTGTAGTGTTTTAAGTGGTTATTAATGCTATTTTGGTTGTCTTATTCTTGTTTGCAATGCAGATTATATGAGTAAGGGAAGTGAGGGTGAAACTGAGAACAAAAAAAGTAAAGATATGAGTTATCTTTATCAAGAACAAATTCAACCATGTCAGCTTAGTTCATCAATCTATTATGGTGGCCAAGATGTATACTTTCATCCTCAGAGTACGCGTGGTTCGGAATCGAACACTATGGTGATTACATTTATCATTGTCTATATTTAATATATCATCAGTGTAGATTGTGTTTGAAAAAGCACTATTCAGAATAAAAATGTAACATTTTTAATGGAATAATGATACTTTTTAATACTGTTAGGAATGGTTAACTTGATTTTTTTCTTCTTTATCAGTACAAGAAAGATGGTGGAGAAGATGATTCAGGAAGTGCCTCAAGAGGAAACTGGTGGCAAGGTATACAATATATCTGATAGTTTATGGCATAAACATTGCTGTTCACCTCTATCTCAGAAATTTCTCACCACTTTTTCTGTACTGTAACTTTCTTTCAATAGGATCTCTCTATTATTAAAAGATCACACACTTGCCAAGGGAAACATGCTCCTCAAGGTATATGAATTTCTCACTAATTTACGGATTTGAATTTGTTTGTGTCAGTGTCAGACACCGTCACTGCCGTTTGTGTCTGGTGTCCGTGTCCGTGTACGTGTCTGTACTAATATTAAGTTACATGTATAATTGCAGGTAAATAGGAAGATAGTGTGACATGACAGTGTTGTCCATCTTTTGTGACATGGATACTCTAGTGACAAAGTTGTGGATGTCTAGTTACTTTCTTCATCCAAACAACAGAATCACAATATAAACCTATAGTTCAATATTTCTATACAGAATAACATTACTTAGTGATGGTAATGTATAAGTTGTAGATGGTATAGAATATGCCATAGCTTTTAAATTATGAAACTCTATTTTAGTGGTATGATTTTCCATTATATGTAATGTGACTCATCTATGAACAATGTGATATGCATGTGTTTTTGTTTCTGTACATGCTTAATCTATCTATAGTTTATTCCATGGTTGTAGATTCTTTGGCCATATTTGGCTACACATTCAGAGGTTGTAGATGATGCAGTACTAGTTAAGAATAATGAAATATTCTTGAAAGAGTGTCAAAAGTTTCACATTCATGAACCAAAGTTTATTACACTCAACAAATTTCCCACACAATGCTACTATAAGTTAAAAAAAACTTTCTTAGATAAAGTGTGGTCCATACTCTATGAAGCATAATAATCTAGAAACATGTAGAAACAGTTGGTTAACTGGTACTACTATGTCCACTCAATTTCTTATCCTAGTAGTAGTTTCAAGAGTTTGAGCCTATGTTTATATTTACTATGTCCAAAACATCATATGTCTCACCTATATCCTTATCCATCAATGGTGGGACAAGTTATGGAGTAGTTGGTGTGTTTGGTTTGGTTGTTGAGATTTTCTTGCTTGTTTTTCTTTTTTTGGTAAATTGTTAAAACATCTTACTGGCTATAGGGCATTGGAATTCCAATATTCTTCTTTTTGAAGTAAAAGTTTATGGACTAAATCACACCATTTTCAATATATTTTTGAAGACGTGCCTAGAATGTCAAGATACAAGAATCCAAATAAAAGAGGCAATGGTAGTCTGAACAAACAACCAATCATTATATCAACATAAAAACTCAATACAAATAAGCGGATGAATTTACTACAATTTAACATCATAATTAAAGCTCTTTTTCTTAGTCTTGAGCCACCACTATACCAGAACTTTAATTTCCCAAGTGAATAATTTCTAACGCCACCTCCACCACTCCTCCTCTATCCCCCCACCACAACCTACCCATACTAATATATTTTTGTAAAAAAAGGTGTCTGACCAATTTTACAATTTAGTACTAATGATGCGTCTTCCAACCAAGATTATGAGACATTGATTTCCACCACCATACTTTTATAGAAATTCACTTTTAATCCCTAAATAAGCTCAAATAGAATAAGAAGGACCTTCAAAGTTTGACTATTCCCCAATGTTTCTCATACACTAACAATATATCATCTGCAAATTAAATTAAAGATGAGAGTTGCAGAAATTCGAATCAGACCCTACACATGATAACTAGAATAAACACCAATGTTAACAATTGCATTCATCATAATATGCAAGCCTTCCTCTTTTAACAACAATATAAAAAGAGATAATGAATCCTCTTGCTTGATACCCCTCTAAAAACGAAACTCATCAATTGAACTGACATTAGCCAAAACTGATGTCGTCGCAAAACTAAAACATTTTGAAATCCAACCTTACCACTTAGAGGGAAACTGCATCTTAAGCATCATTTCATCTAAATAATCTCATTCTACATAGTCATAAGTTTTTTTTTCTTTCAAATTCGATATTAAACAAGTGTCTACAAAAATGAAGTATCCGATAAGAAGTGTGAGAAAGCTATCGCCGACGTGTTTGAGTGAATAACATTGTAAAACTATAAGGATTTTATCGTAAAGTTATATGACTATTCACACGCACACAAATAAATTTTCAAACATATATTTCTCAAGAAAACACTTCTAAAAATTCCTTGAAGTCGTGTCAAACAAGTTAGGATTTGTCAAAAAAGTCATAGGCAAAATTTTGATCTTGCCAATCAATTGACACTTATGTCCAATTGATCGGACTAGTTGAAAAATGTGCTCTAATCCATTAAGACAATGCCTTAATGAATAGTAACAACAATATATTTTCTTACCTTTTTGAATTTATTAATAAATTAATTTAGGTCTACCAATCGAATTTCAATCGATTGGCTCATCAGTATTGACCATAAAAAAATTTCTATTTTGTGTCAACCTCTAGCCTATAAATAGAGGTCAATTCTCATATATTTTAACATTTAGAAAAGTGAGCTATCATTCGTCACATCTCTCAAAAAATATTTTTATATACTTTCTCTTACTGTTGTTTCGTTGTAGCGCTTTCAAGAAATCCGTCTTACAAGTGAGAGAATTGTAATTCTGAAAGGGTAGATTTCTAAGTTCACCAATGATGTTTTGTTTTTACCTTGGTTGAACAATTCCTCCATTTATAGATTATTTTTTTTATGTTCGAAAGTTCAGCATATTCAAAAGCTTTCAAAGGTTTGAGATCATTCTGGTGTTAAAATCTCACATATTCCTCGGTTAGTCTGATATAAAATCAGAGTTCAGTTCAAACTCAGCCCGATGTTAAAAGTTTGTTTCGATTTGAGATCTGTCTGGTGGTAAAATATCATAGGTTCTTGGTTAGCCTAGTATAAAACTAAGTTTCAATTCGTGAGCTCAACTTGGTGTTAAAAGCTCTTTCAAGTTCAAGATCAGCCTATGCAAAAATTTTGTTTGAAGTTTGAAGGCTATCTGCTACAAGTTTAAAACTCTTAAGTTTATTTGATACTCACAAGATCAAATCTTGGGGATATGACTAAGTCGTTTTTTTACTGAACTTGTATAATTTATGGTGTTCTTCTCTCTTCCGTTAAACTCTTTATATTTCCGCATTCTACCTTCTGCAATATTATTTTCCACTACTCATTTTGAAAACTCTTTTAAAATATTTTCAAACTCTAATTTTGATCCAATTTGTTTTTCATATTTATGTTTTTCTGAAACGCACAATTCACTCTCCTCTTGTTTGTGAAGTCATGTGTCCAACAAGTGGCATCACAACCTAACTCCTGTTTAAGGACTAATCATCTCAGGAGGAAGATGACTTCCAACACTCATTTTAAGGGATCTTTTCTAAATATACCACAACCTTTTAATAGTAGTAGTTTTGAAATATGACAAGCTAGGTTTAGAATCTTTATTCAAAGTATTAATTATCAATTATGGGAAACTATAATCAACGGCCCGTTTATACCTACTTACCAAATAAATGGAGAAGTAGTAGATAAACCTAATTCCCTTTGGACTAAAGAAGAAAAAAGAAAGTTTGAAATAAATTTCAAAACCAAAAGTTTTTTATGATTACAATTGCAATACCGTTGTTAGTTGGAAATTTGATTAAGTATATTAAGCAAAAGAAATATTTTTGAGATGTTTTGGAATTCGACAGGGGTATCATTGAAGATTTCTAGTCGAAATGATTCTTTGTAAGAGGAATACGCTAGGTTAAATCTTAGAAATATTTCTAAGTTTAGATTGCAACTTTGACGGAAGAAATACTGAGGTTGCGTTCGATGAAGATTTTGAATTTTGAATAAGGATGATAACTGTATTTTTTTCCTTATCCGTTTCTTAAAAATGACGCGTGTAAAGTTGTGGCTAATTGAAGACATGCAAAGCGAAACGTGTCATTTTCTAGAGAAAAGTTTCTCATCGTCGAAAGCCACATTTCTACCAAAAGTGGAAAGATAGGGTGAGGACACAACAAGTTAACGTTAATGATGTCAAATAACGGTATTTAATAAACTTTTATTTTTCTCAATCCATGATTCACAACACTAGCTAACCAACTTCATTCAAAATTGACAACTAATATCATATATCCACTTCCTATTACCCTATCAATTTCCGTTAGTTAAAACATATGAGCAAGGAGAAACTTCTTTTGGAACACCATTTCTTGGTCAATAACTTGCCAGCTAAAAATGTACAGAACAATCTAAGCCCTAAAAACAAAATTTATTACTGTCAACTTTAACCACTTAAGCCAAACCATTAGCAAAACAGCAAAAAGATTACTATTGACTACATAAAAGCTAGTTCGAGTTGATAGAAATGCTCATAATAGAATGAAATGGAATTAAACTATATGATACCATTTCTAAAATTTGGATATTTAAAAATATGATGAAATCAAACGAAATAAAAAATCAACTAGAATTTCATCCAATACTCCTTTTTACGAGCAGATATTAAATTTCTCGTCCATTCTATAAGATATCCAAATAATTGAAAGGTAACACCATTTTACTCTAATTATTTCCATACCATTCCATATATCCAGCAACACAGTCTTAACTAAACTAAATAATAAAGTTAAAAAAAAACAAAAAAAACCAATGTAACAAGCATTATACCTTCTCCTGCTGAAAATCAGAACCTTCTACTTTGACAGAAACCACAGATTCATGCACTGGCACCTGAAAAAGAACCATAATTTCTGACCACTGCATCAACAACATCAACTAGAGCCTTCATCTCAGGAGTAGTAGTAAAATACTTTGAAGACATAATTTTGTCCAACTTCTCCCTCAAACCAACATCTATAAAAACAAAGGTTAAACAACAATGAAAAAAATTATTTTCAAAAACATAAACCCTACATGTAACATCAACATTGGGGTCAATTGGTTGCTGAGCCCTAGAAACCCATAAATTAGCATGCTCAATGCATCTCCAAAGCGTGTTCTTATGCGAAAAGCTTGAATCAGAAGGCCGAGAAATCAACAACCTAAACAACGTAGAGATCGAGTCCAAATCCTTTTCCCTAAGCAGATCGGTTGCATCATCTGTAACATAATTATAAGTCAAGAAACATCCACGCTCAAGTGTCCTCGTAAGTGTAATGAGGCCAAAAGAAAAAGAGGTTCTAGAAGCAACCTATGATTCAGCAAAACAGGTGGAGGGCCCACAAAATATGCAGGAAAGGAATTTCGCTAACCACAAAGCGGAAAGGACGGAAATACGGAAGGGTATGAGGACACACACATCTCATAGCAGGTGGAGGGACTATGTGAAAGAATGAAGTGGTTATATACTGCAGTAGTGGTAGAAAGTAGGCATGTGATTAGTAAGGTTGTTATTCTTCTCCCTCAAAACTCTCTTTTCACATCTGGCTCTCTTGTATACCAACTGTTTGGTGAAAGTCCTAAATCATTATTCATCCTTCATTATTCCATCTCTGTCATTTTCCTTTGCATTGTGTTAGTAATTTCTGTTTAATTGATGCACAGTTTCATTGGTGCTTTCATCACGCCATGGCTGATCCCCAAAACAAAGAGATGCAAGATGTTATCAAGCGCAATACGGAAGAGATGCAGTTGTTTCATACAGAAATTCTGGAGTGTATGGAAAGATTAGAGGCTGGTAACGCATCAAAGTTCGAGGAGATTCACATAGCGCTTGACATCCTCATTCAACAAACACCGTCGAGGCAACACCATGGTGAAGAACTCATAAATAGGCCCCCGTTTCAGGTGAGAAATATCAAACTCGAGTTTCCTCATTTTGACGGCACTAACTTGCATGAGTGGATCTTTCGTGCTGAGCAATTTTTTGGATACTATGATACACCAGATCATGATAGGTTAACTATCGCATCTGTGCATCTTGAAAAAGACGTAGTTCCTTGGTTTCAAATGGTACAACGTTCTAATCCGTTTCATTCTTGGATAGAATTTACTCGTGCTTTAGAACTTGATTTTGGTCCATCCCTCAATGAATGTCCCCGTGTGACCTTGTTTAAACTGAGTCAAATCGGATCTGTTTCTGAATATTATCTTCAATTTACATCATTAGCTAATAGAGTTTATGGATTAAGTAATGATGCTCTAATTTATTGCTTCATAAGTGGCCTTAATACTAAGATCCGTCGTGATGTGTTAATCCATACACCCACCTCCATCGTGAAAGCAGTATCTCTAGCCAAAGTATATGAAGAAAAATACACTCAAACAACCAAACCACAAAGAACCAACCCAACCACATACTACAAACCACCCTTCAATTCACCCAAACCAGAAAATAACCTAAGAAACACAACCCCCATCCTCAACACACCCCCACGGGACCTATGAGCCAATTCCAAAAGAATCCCAATATCAAACGCATTTCCCCTGTGGAGATGCAACTTAGAAGAGACAAGGGCCTTTGTTATTGGTGTGATGATAAATTTTTCTTTACTCACAAATGTCCCAACAGGAAACTTATGTTACTACATTATGATGATACGGAGGATGATCAACTCAGTGAGCATAACAATAAACCACCTGATTTAACTACAGAAAGACCTAACAACATACAGCTAGAGCATCACTTGTCCCTCAATGCAATGAAAGGAGACTCTCATATGAGTGTTTTAAGATTTTCCGGATTAATTTAAAACATTAAGGGTGCAAGTATTGATTGATGGAGGTAGTTCAGACAATTTTTTGCAGCCAAGAATAGCTAAGTTTCTGAAATTACCCATAAAACCGGGTCCGGCGTTCAAAGTTCTGGTGGGGAATGGAGAAATTATGAATGCAGAAAGGGTAATTCAGGATTTGTCAGTGAAGATACAGGGAAATGAAGTAAAGGTACCAGTGTTTTTGTTACCGGTGGCTGGGGCAGATATGATATTGGGAGCATCTTGGCTAGCAACACTAGGGCCACATGTGGCTGATTATGCTTCACTCACTCTAAAATTCTTTCTAAATGGAAAGTTTGTCACATTAGAAGGTGAGAAAATTCCCAGACCTGCAGCTGCTCAACTCTACCATCTTAAGAGGTTGCACAACATGGATGCTATAGCTGAATGTTTTACTATTCAATGGCTCAAAGAAAATGTGGCTGAAGATATGCTTAAGGATCTACCTACTGATATCGAACCCGATATTTCTATGTTGATGCATACATACAGAGGGGTGTTTAACAAACCTACTACTACTTGCCTCCAGATAGGTCATATAACCATCAGATTCCTTTATTGGAAGGTTCCAACCCTATCAAAGTTAAACCATATCGTTACCCTCATAGCCAAAAGACACAAATTGAAAAAATGGTTTGGGAAATGTTGCAGCAAGGCATAATACAACCAAGCACGAGCCCATTTTCATCACCAATTATATTGGTGAAAAAGAAAGATGGGACATAGAGGTTTTGCACAGATTACATGGCATTAAATACTATCACTGTTAAGGATTCTTTTCCCATTCCGACAGTAGATGAGCTTTTGGATGAGTTATTTGGGGCTAAATACTTCTCAAAATTGGATCTCAAGTCTGGCTATCATCAAATACTGCTACAGCCGGAAGACAGGTATAAAACAACCTTTAGAACACACTAAGGACATTATGAGTGGTTAGTCATGGCCTTTGGACTGACCAACGCTCCAACTACGTTTCAAAGCTTAATGAATAATATTTTTCAACATGCTTTGAGAAAATACGTCTTGGTTTTCTTTGACGATATTCTCATATACAGTCCTACTTGGCAAGTACACTTGAACCACTTAGATGCAGTCCTAAAAATATTGCAAGACAACACCCTATTTGTCAAGTTATCTAAGTGTTTTTTTGGAGTGTCGGAAATTCAGTATTTGGGACACACAATGACAGGTCAAGGAGTTACAATGGATAAAGAAAAAGTCCAAGTTGTGCAAGATTGGTCGGTACCGAAGAATGTGAAGCAATTGAGAGGATTCCTAGGTCTCATAGGGTACCATAGAAGATTCATAAAATCCTATGCTAAAGTGGTTGCACCATCGACGAAATTGTTAAAAAAAGGAGGGTTATGTGTGGAACGACCAAGCTGAGATGGCATTCCACCAATTAAAGAAGGCAATGATTTCTGCTCCTGTTTTGGCCTTACCTGATTTTAACAAACCCTTCATTTTGGAAACAGATGCATCAGGGGTAGGAGTTGGTGCAGTACTACACCAAGATGGCCACCCCATCGCTTATTTCTCCAGGAAATTAGCCCCTAGAAACCAAAAGAAATCGACTTACTTTAGGGAGATGCTTGCTATATCTGAAGCTATAGCCAAATTCAGACACTATTTATTGGGCCATAGGTTCATTATTCGAACAAATCAAAAGAGTTTGCGAAGCTTGATGGACCAAATGCTTCAGACACCGGAACAACAGCAGTGGGTACATAAATTTTTGGGGTATGACTTTGCTATAGAATGCAATCCAAGAAAAGAGAATCTTGCAGCTGATGCCTTATCCAGGTTAATGACCCTGTCTTGGTTAGAGCCTCAATACAAATTCCTTCAACAAGTAAAAGTAGCATTGCAAGGTGATACCCAATGGAAAGAGATTATACGAAAGTGTAATGGCCAAGGTAACTCATATCTCCAATATACTTTCAGAGACGAACTGTTATATTGGAAGCAGAGAATTGTGATTCCTCAACACAAGGAATTGGTGCAGCAAGTCATGTATGAAGTCCATACATCTCCACTGGGAGGTCATGCTGGCCTGACTAGAACGATGGCTATAATCAAATCCCAATTTTATTGGCAGGATATGAAGAGGGATATTTATCAATATGTGCAAAGTTGTGTAGTGTGTCAACAAGCCAAATCCTCTAATACATTACCTGCATGATTACTACAACCGCTGCCAATTCCAACGCAAGTATGGGACGATGTGGCCATGGACTTTATTACAGGGCTCCTGTTATCTTATGGGTACACTAATATCTTGGTGGTCATAAATAGATTACCAAAGTATGCTCATTTCATTCCTATGAAAACTGATTATACTACTAAGTCAGTTGCAGAAGTCTTTACGCACAACATTGTCAAATTACATGGAATGCCCAAATCCATTGTATCCGATAGGGATAAGGTGTTTACAAGTTCATTCTGGAAACATTTATTCAAGCTACAAGGTACGAGTTTGGCAATGTCATCGGCTTATCATCCTCAATCTGATGGGCAATTTGAGGCACTTAATAAGGCAGTAGAACTATTTCTTAGATGCTTCACATTTCACAATCCCAAGTCATGGTACAAAGCCTTGTCATGGGCAGAATTTTAGTACAACACATTCCTACAGACCAGCATTGGCATGACTCCATTCATGGCCCTTTATGGAAGAGAACCACCAGCATTAGTAAAGTATGAACCTCAAGCTAGTAACCCTCCAGCACTACAAGAAGAGTTGATAGACAGGGACAAAATTTTACAACAGTTGAAAGTAAATTTAGAAAAGGCACAACAGTATATGAAGAAACAGGCAGACAAACATAGAATGGATGTGACTCTTCAGGTGGGAGAGTTGGTGTTGGTGAAACTTCAACCATATAAGCAACAATCTGTGGCTTTGAGAAAAAAATCAAAAGTTAGGAATGTGTTATTTTGGACCCTTCGAAATCATAGCTCGTGTGGGTGCGGTAGCTTACAAACTTAAAATGCAAGATCATGCTAAAATACATCCAGTTTTCCATGTGTCTCAGCTTAAAGCATTCAAGGGGACTTTCCAAGAGAAATACACGCCGTTACCTTTAACCATGTCGGATAGTGGCCCTATTATAAATCCTGTGGAAGTGTTGCAAGCAAGAACTATCATCAGAGGCAACCAAACAATTCACCAAGTCCTAATTCATTGAGATCAACAAGAGGTATCAGAAGTTTCTTGGGAAGAAATCAATGACTTGCAACAGAAGTTTCCCTCTTTCAACCTTGAGGACAAGGTTACTTTTAATGGGGATGGTATTGTAATGAGGCCAAATGAAAAAGAGGTTCAAGAAGTAACCTATGAGTCAGCAAAATAGGTGGAGGGCCCACAAAATATGCAGGAAAGGAATTTCATTAACCACAAAGCGGAAAGGACGAAAATACGGAAGGGTACGAGGACACGCACATCTCATAGCAGGTGGAGGGACTATGTGAAAGAATGAAGTGGTTATATACTGCAGTAGTGGTAGAAAGTAGGCATGTGATTAGTAAGGTTGTTATTCTTCTCCCTCAAAACTCTCTTTTCACATCTGGTTCTCTTGTATACCAACTGTTTGGTGAAAGTCCTAAATCATTATTCATCCTACATTATTCCATCTCTGTCATTTTCCTTTGCACTGTGTTAGTAATTTATGTTTAATTGATGCACTGTTTCAGTAAGCATGGTAGAAGTTAAATCATTTAGCGTCTTCACTTCAAAAAGCGAACCAAAGTAAAGAAAATTGAGAATATCCTCAACCACATCCTCATTTTGGTTTGACCGATTTTTCGAATTTGAAGCGGAGTTCAAAATAGAATTCTCAGGTAGGGATTCATGGTTGTTCTGAAGAGCGAGGTCGAGTTCTTAAAAAAAATATTAAAAAAATTATTTTTTTTAAAATAAAATAAAATCCACGTGGGTTTTCAAAAATAATAAAAAAATTAAATTAAACGACACATAGGCAAGTCATGTCAGCAAATAGTGCACCTAGGGGGCATAGACAGGAATTTTTCACATTACAAGGGGGGAATTGAAAAAATTCTTTTATAGGGGTCTAAGCCAAATATCGCTTACATTGTAAGCGGTGTAGTTTATTTAACTCTATAAATTATATTGGAAGTTTTGTCACTAACCAATATCTAAGAGTTAAGAATCGAAAGTTTAATCTAATCTTAAATCGAAAGATTGGAGGGAAACTTCAAAGATGAAGAAAAAAACCCAAAAAATCAACAACTTCATCAAACTCCTAACAAACGACTGAAGGTGCAAAATACACAAGAAATGAGGGTTTGAATTGAGTTTTTGAATTTAAAAACTTTTGCAACCCAATTTATCAAGTAACAAAGATAATGATAAAGATAAGAACACAAGTATTTTTTTATCTTAGTTTGCTGTTAAGGAAGCTATGTCTAGTCCACTCGTCTGAGCGATTCACCTTCTCAATAAGGACTTAATCCAATAAATAATCTAATTACAACAAACTCAAAGACGCACAATCTAAGACTTCTTGAGAAATTATGACTATACTTTAGTCTCTCAAGGAAAACAACTCAAAGATTAATCATCAATGACTTCTTGAGAATTCTGACTAAACATAGTCTCTCGAGAAAATTAACAATTGTTAACAAAGTTGATTGTGTTTACAAGAGTTCTTCTTAACAAGCAGGTAACACACAATGAAATTCAGTTTTTACACTTGAGAATGTTTGAAATAAAACTCAAAGAGTTTCTTTAATCTTCTTCTTTCTTGATGATGATTTTATTTTAATGAATCTTCTTCATCATGAGATTTTTGTGCAAAAGCTTTTTTTTAATCATCTATCATCTATGTTTTACCACAGATCCTTTTACCTCTTTATATAGGAATTAGAGCTTCTTTCAAGGTACACTACTTGTTCTGGACTAGGCTGGGACCTCCCCCTCAGTCGGGCAGGCCCAACCCAACGCTATGCTGGTGAGGCTTAGCAAGGCCCAATTCCCCCGTGTCGGGCACGAGCCTCAACAAGGCATATATGTTTGGGAGACGAATCCCTTGACGGGAAGGCTCACACGTTTCCCTCACGTTCTCCACGTGCTCCCCCACATGGGGACACGTCATTAGGAAACTACTCACCTCCCAAAGAGTTAATCATCCCACCTTCCGAAGATCACAGGACAGTTGATCTAGGGTGAAGACCACGTGCTAGTCTTCACTACGCCACATAAGCTCTGACAGTTACTTGGGTTGGGCCTGACAGTCTGGCCCAATACAATGCAACTGTTGGACCTGCACTGGGGCACACTATAAATACCCTCTTTCACTAGAGGATCAGGTACACCCCCTTTTTCTCCATAACTCCGATGAAAACAACAATCCAACAATGCGTGGAAGGCCATTGATTCTTTCTAATCAGGTAAGATCAATGGCGCCGTCTGTGGGAATCTTTTGCTTCCCCATCCCTCCTCCTATCCTAGCATAGCAGCCCATGGACCAAAGCAACCTCTAACATTTTCATCTCAATCATGGTCATCCCATGTAACGACAATGCGTCGGGATCCGCCTTTACCCCCTTCTCTAACGGGGATGGCCGCGGCCCCACTGCCACCGCCCAAAATAAAGAAAATCACCAGAGCGACAGGCGCACCGCCTCCCCATCCAATGAGGACGCGGCCTTCAACACCGCCCAACACTTTGACAACCCGACGGTCTACCAACCCATTCCGGTTCCGGCGGGCGCCGACCCTACCATCGTAGCCTTGTTCACGATAATCAATAACCAACCTGGTGATCTACGGGCAAAACGAACGGATAGGGATGCTCGAGAGGGAATAACCGTCGCACTCTCTCCAGCGGAGACACCGCCACCTGGTTTCTCCAAGTCCGTCTCCTCCCCACAAAGACACCATCGATGGCACTCGGTCAGCCTCTCTCCCCCGAGGAGACACCATTGACAACATTCTGTCAGCCTCTCTCCACCGCAGAGACACCGTCGCCAGGCTTACATCAATCCTTCGCCTCCCCCACGGAAGACACAGTACGTGGAGGACTCTAGGAGCCCTTCTCCCCAACCAGCAAGGCGCTGTCCCTGGCTTGAGCGACCCTAGCCAAGGTTCCCCATAAAAGGGATAGGTCACCTCATCGAGAAGAGAGACGCTCCCCGGCTCAGAAGAGGAACAAAGCCGATGCAGCCTCTTCCAGGCCGAGGGCCCAGCCGAAGAGTCCACGCCGGTGAAGAAATCACCTGGACTCAGCCTCCCCCTCACTGTCACCTGTCAATAGCGACGAAGATACCCGGTGCTCACCACTGTGCAGGGCCATCAGGGAAGCTCCATTACCCATCGGGATGGAAAAACCCCGATCCTGGAAATCTACGATGGGACGACCGACCCAGACGAATACATTAAAAGCATAGACACGATGTTGGACAATAGAAACGTCCGGGGAGCTATCATGTGTAGACTGTTCCCCACCACCTTGAGGAAAGAGACCATGGCGTGGTACAAACGCCTTTCTCCCGACTCCATCGCCTCGTGGGGCAAACTGAAGCGTCGGTTCTCCAGACACTTCACGGCATCTCGATGCCATCCAAAGACAGAGGCGGCCCTGGAGGCTATTATTTAGGGGAAGAATGAGCCTATTAGAGACTACATTGAGAGGTTCAATTACAAGGCCGTTCAAGTATCCACGACGGACGACATGAAGAAATTCCTGATCCAGAGAGGCATAAGGCCACACTCTGACTTAGCCAAAGTCGTCGGCCTCGTACGTCCTCTTACCTTGAACGCCCTTCTCCACATGGGTCAGTCACACATCGAGTATGAGAAGATAAAGGCCACAAACACCGCCGGGGCCAGCCACAACCAGGAAGCCCTCAAAGGCGCGAGGCACAACCTACCCATACTAATATATTTTTGTAAAAAAAGGTGTCTGACCAATTTTAAAATTTAGTACTAATGACGCGTCTTCCAACCAAGATTATGAGACATTGATTTCCACCACCATACTTTTATAGAAATTCACTTTAAATTCCTAAATAAGCTCAAATAGAATAAGAAGGACCTTCAAAGTTTGACTATTCCCCAATGTTTCTCATACACTAACAATATATCATCTGCAAATTAAATTAAAGATGTGAGTTGAAGAAATTTGAATTAGACCCTACATGATAACTCGAATAAACACCAATGTTAACAATTGCATTCATCATAATATGCAAGCCTTCCTCTTTAAACAACAATATAAAAAGAGATAATGAATCCTCTTGCTTGATACCCCTCTAAAAACGAAACTCATCAATTGAACTGACATTAGCCAAAACTGATGTCGTCGCAAAACTAAAACATTTTGAAATCCAACGTTGCTACTTAGAGGGAAACTGCATCTTAAGCATCATTTCATCTAAATAATCTCATTCTACATAGTCATAAGTTTTTTTCCTTTCAAATTCGATATTAAACAAGTAAGTGTCTACAAGAATGAAGTATCTGATAAGAAGTGTGAGAAAGCTATCGCTGACGTGTTAGAGTGAATAACATTGTAAAAGTATAAGAATTTTATTGTAAAACTTTAATGACTATTCACACGCACACAAATAAGTTTTCAAACTTATATTTTTCAAGAAAACACTTCTAAAAATTCCTTGAAGTCGTGTCAGACAAGTTAGGATCTGTCAAAAAAGTCATAGGCAAATTTTTTATCTTGCCAATCGATTGACACTTATGTCCAATCGATCGGACCAGTTGAAAAATGTGCTCTAATCCATTAAGACAATGCCTTAATGAATAGTAGCGACAATATATTTTCTTACCTTTCTGAACTTATTAATAGATTAATTTAGGTCTACCAATCGAATTTCAATCGATTGGCTCATCAGTATTGGCCATAAAAAAATTTCTATTTTGTGTCAACCTCTAGCCTATAAATAGAGGTCAATTCTCATATATTTTAACATTTAGAAAAGTGAGCTATCATTCCTCACATCTCTCTCAAAAAATATTTTTGTATACTTTCTCTCACTGTTGTTTCGTTGTAGCGCTTTCAAGAAATTCGTCTTACAAGTGAGAGAGTTGTAATTTTGAAAGGGTTGTTTTGTAAGTTCACCAATGATTTTTTGTTTTTTACCTTGGTTGAACAATTCCTCCATTTATAGATTATTTTTTTATGTTCGAAAGTTCAACATATTCAAAAGCTTTTAAAGGTTTGAGATCACTCCGGTGTTAAAATCTCACATCTTCCTCGGTTAGCCTGATATAAAATCAGAGTTCAGTTCAAACTCAGCCCGATGTTCAAAGTTTGTTCGGCTTGAGATCTGTCTGGTGGTAAAATATCATAGGTTCTTGGTTAGCCTAGTATAAAACTAAGTTTCAATTCGTGAGCTCAACTCGGTGTTAAAAGTTCTTCCAAGTTCAAAATCAGCCTATGCAAAAATTTTTGTTTGAAGTTTGAAGGCTATCTGCTACAAGTTTAAAACTCTTAAGTTTATTGGATACTCAAAAGATCAAATCTTGGGGATATGACTAAGTCGTTTTTTATTGTACCTATATAATTTCTGGTGTTCTCCTCTCTTCCCTTAAACTCTTTATAATTCCGCATTCTACATTCTGCAATATTATTTTCCACTGCTCATTTTGAAAACTCTTTTAAAATATTTTCAAACTCTAATTTTGATCCAATTTTTTTTTCATATTTATGTTATTCTGAAACACACAATTAACTATCCTCTTGTTTGTGAAATCACATGTCCAACAAGTGGCATCACAACCTAACTCTTGTTTAAGGACTAATCATCTCAGGAGAAAGATGACTTCCAACACTCCTTTTAAAGGATCTTTTCTAAATATACCACAACCTTTTAATATTAGTAGTTTTGAAATATGAGAAGTTAAGTTTAGAATCTTTATTCAAAGTATTAATTATCAATCATGGGAAACTATAATCAATAGCCCGTTTATACCTACTTGCCAAATAAATGGAGAAGTAGTGGATAAACCTAATTCCCTTTGGACGAAAGAAGAAAAAAGAAAGTTTGAAATAAATTTCAAAACCAAGAGTTTTATAGTAATGTTTCTAGATGATAGTAAATTTTTTTATGATTACAATTGCAATACCGTTGTTAGCTGGAAATTTTGTTTTGATTAAGTATATTAAGAAAAAGAAATATTTTTGAGATGTTTTGGAATTCGACAGGGGTATCATTGAAGATTTCTAGTCGAAGTGATTCTTTGTAAGAGGAATACGCTAGGTTAAATCTTAGAAATATTTCTAAGTTAAGATTGCAACTTTGACGGAAGAAATACTGAGGTTGCGTTCGATGAAGATTTTGAATTTTGAATAAGGATGATAACTGTATTTTTTTCCTTATCCGTTTCTTAGAAATGACGCGTGTAAAGTTGTGGCTAATTGAAGACATGCAAAGCGAAACGTGTCATTTTCTAGAGAAAAGACCACTGATAATGGTTATTTTCGACGTAGTATAAATATGAGTCTTAGGGCATAGGATTTCTGTATGTTCAATCATTGTACAAATACTCACAAGTTACTCAAAGTATCTAAGTGTATTGAGAAAAGAGTTTCGTTGAGAATGTACGTTTGAAACACCATATTTTCATTTCAAATAAAGTTATTTACATTTTGTCAATTACTTTTTTCATTGCAATTTTCTTTGAAGTTCTTTATTGCAATTCAATTACAAATTCTGCAATTTATTTTCAAAATTTAAACAACATTCTTCAATCATGGGAATTGTCGAAGTGTTTATAGTCTTTCAAATATAGTTTAAACAAAAGCGCATGTCCTAGGATTCACTAGTTGATCCTATAAAGTAAACCATTTTTGGAGACCAGCGGTTGTTTACCAATTTTCACGATAAACAACCACCAAGGATATATGGGATAATCATGAAATGTTATATGGAGTTTCTCCAAGTATTGAACGAGAGGAGATGAACACACGAGGCGAAGAAGGTGAAGATGCTACTCTCAAATGTTTCACAAAATTTAGAAATATTAAAAAGTAGGGTTAAATATACGTTACCCTCTTGCAATGTAAGTGAGATTTGGTTTACACCCTCGTAAAGGAATTTTTTTATTCCCTCATTGTAATATGAAGTTTCCTGTTTATGGCCCCTAGGTGCACTATTTGCTGACGTGGTTTCTCTACGTGTCATTTAATTTAATTTATTATTACGTTTTAATATCTACATGGATTTTTTATTTTATTAATTTTAAATTAAAAACTTTTTTTTATTACGAAGGGGGTAAATGAAAATTCGCTCACATTGAAGGGGTAATATATATATATATATATATATATATATATATATATATATATATATATATATATATATATATATATATATATATATATATATATATATATATATATATATATATATATATATATATATATATATATATATATATATATATATATATATATATATATATATATATATATATATATATATATATATATATATATATATATATATATATATATATATATATATATATATATATATATATATATATATATATATATATATATATATATATATATATATATATATATATATATATATATATATATATATATATATATATATATATATATATATATATATATATATATATATATATATATATATATATATATATATATATATATATATATATATATATATATATATATATATATATATATATATATATATATATATATATATATATATATATATATATATATATATATATATATATATATATATATATATATATATATATATATATATTGTTTTCATGATAAATAAGTCGTCATAGTAATAGAAAACCACTACATCCATTCAAGCAAATATCTTTACAAAATATCAAACATTCGATAATGTCTCTTAATTAGCCTAATGAATTCCATACAAATAGTGACACATGACATCAAGAATAATCACATAATAAAAATTCAGATCCCAGATTCCACACTATATGTGTTATGCTGTTGTCACTTTCATCAGCAAAACGATCAAGCCAATAGCATAAATGCAACCTGATTGTTAACTTGTGAAATAACCAACCTACTCTTTGCATCGCTCCAAGATGTGAATCATCAAAAAGTTTAACTTTTAGTTTAATATGGTAGGCTTTTAATGCTCTATAAGCATCCTAGCTTGCTAGTGGAAAGTTTCTCATCGTCGAAAGCCACATTTCTACCAAAAGTGGAAAGATAGGGTGAGGACACAACAAGTTAACGTCAATGTTGTCAAATAGTGATATTCAATAAACTTTTATTTTTCGCAATCCATGATTCACAACACTAGCTAACCAACTTCATCCAAAATTGACAACTAATATCATATATCCACTTCCTATTACCCTATCAATTTCCATTAGTTAAAACATAGGAGTAAGGAGAAACTTCTTTTGGAACACCATTTCTTGGTCAATAACTTGCCAGCTAAAAATGTACAGAGCAATTTAAGCCTTAAAAACAAAAGTTATTACTGTCAACTTTAACCACTTAAGCCAAACCATTAGCAAAACAGCAAAAAGATTACTATTGACTACATAAAAGCTAGTTCGAGTTGATAGAAATGCTCATAATAGAATGAAATGGAATTAAACTATATGATACCATTTCTATTTAAAAATAGGATGAAATCAAACGAAATAAAAAATCAACTAGAATTTCATCCAATACTCCTTTTTACGAGCAGATATAAAATTTCTCGTCCATTCTATAAGACATCCAAATAATTGAAAGGTAACACCATTTTACTCTAATTATTTCCATACCATTCCATATATCCAGCAACACAGTCTTAACTAAACTAAATAATAAAGTTTAAAAAAAAACCAATGTAACAAGCATTATACCTTCTCCTGCTGAAAATCAGAACCTTCTACTTTGACAGAAACCACAGATTCATGCATTGGCACCTGAAAAAGACCCATAATTTCCGACCACTGCAGCAACAACATCAACTAGAGCCTTCATCTCAGGAGTAGTAGTAAAATACTCTGAAGTCATAATTTTGTCCAACTTCTCCCTCAAACAAACATCTATAAAAACAAAGGTTAAACAACAATGAAAAAAATGATTTTCAAAAACATAAACCTTACATGTAACATCAACATTGGGGTCAATTGGTTGCTGAGCCCTATAAACCCATAAATTAGCATGCTCAATGCATCTCCAAAGCGTGTTCTTATGCGAAAAGCTTGAATCAGCAGACCGAGAAATCAATAACCCAAACAACGTAGAGATCGAGTCCAAATCCTTTTCCCTAAGCAGATCGGTTGCATCATCTGTAACATAATCATAAGTCAAGCAACATCCACGCTCATGTGTCCTCATAAGTGTAATGAGGCCAAAAGAAAAAGAGGTTCTAGAAGCAACCTATGAATCAGCAAAACAGGTGGAGGGCCCACAAAATATGCAGGAAAGGAATTTCGCTAACCATAAAGCGGAAAGGACGAAAATACGGAAGGGTATGAGGACACACACATCTCATAGCAGGTGGAGGGACTATGTGAAGTAATGAAGTGGTTATATAATGCAGTAGTGGTAGAAAGTAGGCATGTGATAAGTAAGGTTGTTATTCTTCTCCCTCAAAACTCTCTTTTCACATCTGGTTCTCTTGTATACCAACTGTTTGGTGAAAGTCCTAAATCATTATTCATCCTTCATTATTCCATCTCTGTCATTTTCCTTTGCACTGTGTTAGTAATTTCTATTTAATTGATGCACTGTTTCATTGGTGCTTTCATCACGCCATGGTTGATCCACAAAACAAAGAGATGCAAGATGTTATCAAGCGCAATACGGAAGAGATGCGGTTGTTTCAGACAGAAATCTTGGAGCGTATGGAAAGATTAGAAGCTGGTAACACATTAAAGTTCGAGGAGATTCACACAACGATTGACATCCTCATTCAACAAACACCGTCAAAGAAACACCATGGTGAAGAACTCAAACACAGGCCCCCGTTTCAGGTGAGAAATATCAAACTCGAGTTTCCTCGTTTTTACGGCACTAACGTGCATGAGTGGATCTTTCGTGCAGAGCAATTTTATGGGTACTATGATACACCAGATCATGATAGGTTAACTATCGCATCTGTGCATCTTGACAAAGATGTAGTTCCTTGGTTTCAAATGGTACAACGTTCTAATCCGTTTCATTCTTGGATAGAATTTACTCGTGCTTTAGAACTTGATTTTGGTTCATCCATCAACGAATGTCCCCGTGCGACCTTGTTTAAACTGAGTCAAACCGGAACTGTTTCTGAATATTATCTTCAATTTACATCATTAGCTAATAAAGTTTATGGATTAAGTAATGATGCTCTAATTGATTGCTTCATAAGTGGCCTTAATACTGAGATTCGTCGTGATGTGTTAATCCATACACCCACCTCCATCGTGAAAGCAATATCTCTAGCCAAAGTATATGAAGAAAAATACACTCAAACAACCAAACCACAAAGAACCAACCCAACCACATACTACAAACCACCCTTCAATTCACCCAAACCAGAAAATAACCTAAGAAACACAGCCCCCATCCTCAACACCCCCCCCCCCCCCCCCCCACGAGACCTATGAGCCAATTCCAAAAGAATCCCAATATCAAACGCATTTCCCCTGCGGAGATGCAACTTAGAAGAGACAAGGGCCTTTGTTATTGGTGTGATGATAAATTTTCCTTTACTCATAAATGTCCCAACAGGAAACTTATGTTACTACATTATGATGATATGGAGGATGATCAACTCAGTGAGAATAACAATAAACCACCTGATTTAACTACAGAAAGACCTAACAACATACAGCTAGAGCATCACTTGTCCCTCAATGCAATGAAAGGAGACTCTCATATGGGTGTGCTAAGATTTTCTAGATTAATTGAAAACATTAAGGTGCAAGTATTGATTGATGGAGGTAGTTCAGACAATTTTTTGCAGCCAAGAATAGCTAAGTTTCTGAAATTACCCATAAAACCGGGTCCGGTGTTCAAAGTTCTGGTGGGGAATGGAGAAATTATGAATGCAGAAGGGGTAATTCATGATTTGTCAGTGAAGATACAGGGAAATGAAGTAAAGGTACCAGTGTTTTTGTTACCGGTGGCTGGGGTAGATATGATATTGGGAGCATCTTGGCTAGCAACACTAGGGCCACATGTGGCTGATTATGCTTCACTCACTCTAAAATTCTTTATAAATGGCAAGTTTGTCACATTGGAAGGTGAGAAAATTCCCAGACCTGCAGCTGCTCAACTCCACCATCTTAAGAGATTGCACAACATGGATGCTATAGCTGAATGTTTTACTATTCAATGGCTTAAAGCAAATGTGGCTGAAGATATGCTTAAGGATCTACCTACCGATATCGAATTCGAGATTGCTATGTTGATGCATACATACAGAGGGGTTTTTAACAAACCTACTACTTTGCCTCCAGATAGGTCACATAACCATCAGATTCCTTTATTGGAAGGTTCCAACCCTATCAAAGTTAAACCATATCGTTACCCTGATAGCCAAAAGACACAAATTGAACAAATGGTTCAGGAAATGTTGCAGCAAGGCATAATACAACCAAGCACGAGCCCATTTTCATCACCAATCATATTGGTGAAAAAGAAAGATGGGACATGGAGGTTTTGCACAGATTACAGGGCATTAAATACTATCACTGTTAAGGATTCTTTTCCCATTCCGACAGTAGATGAGCTTTTGGATGAGTTATTTAGGGCTAAATACTTCTCAAAATTGGATCTCAGGTCTGGCTATCATCAAATACTGCTACAGCCGGAAGACAAGTATAAAACAGCCTTTAGAACACACCAAGGACATTATGAGTGGTTAGTCATGCCCTTTGGACTGACCAACGCTCCAGCTACGTTTCAGAGCTTAATGAATAATATTTTTCAACATGCTTTGAGAAAATACGTCTTGGTTTTCTTTGACAATATTCTCAAATACAGTCTTACTTAGCAAGCACACTCGAACCACTTAGATGCAGCCCTAAAAATATTGCAAGACAACACCCTATTTGTCAAGTTATCTAAGTGTTCTTTTGGAGTGTCGGAAATTCAGTATTTGGGACACACAGTGACAGGTCAAGGAGTTGCAATGGACAAAGAAAAAGTCCAAGTTGTGCAAGATTGGCCGGTACCGAAGAATGTGAAGGAATTGAGAGGATTCCTAGGTCTCATAGGGTACTATAGGAGATTCATAAAATCCTATGCTAAAGTGGCTGCACCATTGACGAAATTGTTAAAAAAGGAGGGTTATGTGTGGAACGACCAAGCTGAGATGGCATTCCACCAATTAAAGAAGGCAATGATTTCTGCTCCTGTTTTGGCCTTACCCGATTTTAACAAACCCTTCATTTTGGAAATAGATGCATCAGGGGTAGGAGTTGGTGCAGTACTACACCAAGATGGCCGCCCCATCGCTTATTTCTCCAGGAAATTAGCCCCTAGAAGCCAAAAGAAATCGGCTTACTTTAGGGAGATGCTTGCCATATCCGAAGCTATAGCCAAATTTAGACACTATTTATTGGGCCATAGGTTCATTATTCGAACAGATCAAAAGAGTTTGTGAAGCTTGATGGACCAAATGCTTCAGACACCAGAACAACAGCAGTGGGTGCATAAATATTTGGGGTATGACTTTTCTATAGAATACAAACCAGGAAAAGAGAATCTTGCAGCCGATGCCTTATCCAGGTTAATGACCTTGTCTTGGTCAGAGTCTCAATACAAATTCCTTCAACAAGTAAAAGTAGCATTGCAAGGTGATACCCAATGGAAAGAGATTATACGAAAGTGTAATGGCCAAGGTAACTCATATCTCCAATATACTTTCAAAGACGGACTGTTATATTGGAAGCAGATAATTGTGATTCCTCAACACAAGGAATTGGTGCAGCAAGTCCTGTATGAATTCCATACATCTCCACTGGGAGGTCATGCTGGTCTGACTAGAACGATGGCTAGAATCAAATCCCAATTTTATTGGCAGGATATGAAGAGGGATATTTATCAATATGTGCAAAGTTGTGTAGTGTGTCAACAAGCCAAATCCTCTAATACATTACCTGCAGGATTACTACAACCGCTGCCAATTCTAATGCAAGTATGGGACGATTTGGCCATGGACTTTATTACAGGGCTCCCGTTATCTTATGGGTACACTACTATCTTGGTGGTCATAGATAGATTATCAAAGTATGCTCATTTCATTCCTATGAAAACTGATTATACTAGTAAGTCAGTTGCAGAAGTATTTATGCACAACATTGTCAAATTACATGGAATGCCCAAATCCATTGTATCCGATAGGGATAAGGTGTTTACAAGTTCATTATGGCAACATTTACTCAAGCTATAAGGTACGAGTTTGGCAATGTCATCGGCTTATCATCCCCAGCCTGATGGGCAATCTGAGGCACTTAATAAGGCAGTAGAACTATTTCTTAGATGCTTCACATTTCACAATCCCAAGTCATGGTACAAAGCCTTGTCATGGGTAGAATTTTGGTACAACACATCCCTACAGACCAGCATTGGCATGACTCCATTCAAGGCCCTTTATGGAAGAGAACCACCAGCATTAGTAAAGTATGAACCTCAAGCTAGTGACCCTCCAGCACTACAAGAAGAGTTGATCGACAGAGACAGATTTTTACAATAGTTGAAAGTAAATTTAGAAAAGGCACAGCAGTATATGAAGAAACAGGCAAACAAACATAGAATGGATGTGACTTTTCAAGTGGGAGAGTTGGTGATGGTGAAACTTCAACCATATAGGCAACAATTTGTGGCTTTGAGAAAAAATCAAAAGTTAGGAATGCGTTATTTTGGACCCTTCGAAATCATAGCTCGTGTGGGTGCGGTAGCTTACAAACTTAAACTGCCAGATCATGCTAAAATACACCCAGTTTTCCATGTGTCTCAGCTTAAAGCATTCAAGGGGACTTTCCAAGAGCAATACATGTCGTTACCTTTAACCATGTCGGACAATGGCCCTATTATAAATCTTGTGGAAGTGTTGCAAGCAAGAACTATCATCAGAGGCAACCAAACAATTCACCAAGTCCTAATTTATTGGGATCAACAAGAGATATCAGAAGCTTCATGGGAAGAAATCAATGACTTGCAACAGAAGTTTCCCTCTTTCAACCTTGAGGACAAGGTTACTTTTAATGGGGATGGTATTGTAATGAGGCCAAAAGAAAAAGAGGTTCTAGAAGCAACCTATGAGTCAGCAACACAGGTGGAGGGCCCATAAAATATGCAGGAAAGGAATTTCATTAACCACAAAGCGGAAAGGACGGAAATACGGAAGGGTACGAGGACACGCACATCTCATAGCAGGTGGAGGGACTATGTGAAAGAATGAAGTGGTTATATACTGCAGTAGTGGTAGAAAGTAGGCATGTGATTAGTAAGGTTGTTATTCTTCTCCCTCAAAACTCTCTTTTCACATCTGGTTCTCTTGTATACCAACTGTTTGGTGAAAGTCCTAAATCATTATTCATCCTTCATTATTCCATCTCTGTCATTTTCCTTTTCACTGTGTTAGTAATTTCTGTTTAATTGATGCACTATTTCAGTAAGCATGGTAGAAGTTAAATTATTTTGCGTCTTCACTTCAAAAAGCGAACCAAAGTAAAGCAAATTGAGAATATCCTCAACCACATCCTCATTTTGGTTTGACCGATTTTTCGAATTTGAAGCGGAGTTCAAAATAGAATTCTCAGGTAGGGATTCGCGGTTGTTCTGAAGAGCGAGGTCGAGTTCTTAAAAAAATTATTAAAAAATAATAATTTTTTAAAAAATAAAATAAAATCCACGTGAGTTTTAAAAAAATAATAAAAAAAATTAAATTAAACGACACATAGGCAAGTCATGTCAGCAAATAGTGCACCTAGGGGGTATAGACAATAAATTTTCACATTACAAGGGGGAATTATAAAAATTCTTTTATAGGGGTCTAAGCCAAATATCGCTTACATTGTAAGCGGTGTAGTTTATTTAACTCTATAATTTATATAGGAAGTTTTGTCACAAACCAATATCTAAGAGTTAAGAATCGAAAGTTTAATCCAATCTTAAATCGAAAGATTGGACAGAAACTTTAAAATTGAAGAAAAAAACCCAAAAAATCATCAACTTCATCAAACTCCTAACAAACGACTAAAGGTGCAAAATACACAAGAAATGAGGGTTTGAATTGAGTTTCTGAATTTAAAAACTTTTTCAACCCAATTTATCAAGTAATAAAGGTAATGATAAAGATAAGAACACAAGTATTTTTTTTATCTTGGTTCGCTGTTAAGGAAGCTACGTCTAGTCCACTCACCTGAGCGATTCACCTTCTCAATAAGGACTTAATCCAATAAATTATCTAATTACAACAAACTCAAAGACACACAATCTAAGACTTCTTGAGAAATTATGAATATACTTTAGTCTCTCAAGGAAAACAAATCAAAGATTAATCATCAATGACTTCTTGAGAGTTCTGACTAAACATAGTCTCTCAAGAAAATTAACAATTGTTAACAAAGTTGATTGTGTTTACAAGAGTTCTTCTTAACAAGCAGGTAACACACAATGAAATTCAGTTTTTACACTTGAGAATGTTTGAAATAAAACTCAAAGAGTTTCTTTAATCTTCTTCTTTCTTGATGATGATTTTATTTTAATGAATCTTCTTCATCATGAAATTTTTGCACAAAAGCTTTTTTTTTAATCATCTATCATCTATGTTTTACCACAGATCCTTTTACCTCTTTATATAGGAAGAAATAGATCCATTAGATGATAGGATTGGAGCTTCTTTCAAGGTACACTACTTGTTCTGGACTAGGTCGGAACCTCCCCCTCAGTCGAGCAGGCCAAACCTAACGCTATGTTGGTGAGGCCCAGCAAGGCCCAATTCCCCCCTGTCGGGCACGGGCCTCAACAAGGCATATATGTCGGGCAGACAACTCCCTTGATGGGGAGGCTCACACGTTTCCCTCACGTTCTCCACGTGCTCCCCCACACTTGGGTTGGGCCTGATAGTCTGGCCCAATACAATGCAACTGTTGGCCCTGCACTGGGGGCACACTATAAATACCCTCTTTCACTAGAGGGTCAGGTACACCCCCTCTTTCTCCATAACTCCGATGAAAATAAAAATCCCAACATAAGATCAGTGGCGCCGTCTATGGGAATCTTTTACTTCCCTATCCTTCCCCTATCCTAGCATAGCAGCCCAGGGACCAAACCAACCTCTAACATTTTCATCTCAATCATGGTCAGCCCACGTAACGACAATGCGTCGGGATCCGCCTTTACCCCCTTCTCCAACGGGAATGGCCGTGACCCCAACGCCACCGCCCACAATGAAGAAAATCACCAGAGGGATAGGCGCACCGCCTCCCTGTCCCCTGAGGACGCGGCCTTCAACGCCGTCGAACGCTTTGACAACCCGGCGGTCTACCAACCCATTTCGGTTCCGGCAGGCACCGACCCTACCATCGTAGCCTTGTTCGTGGCGATCAATAACCAACTTGATGATCTTCGGGTAGAACGAACGGATAGGGATGCTCGAGAGGGAACAACCGTCGCACTCTCTCCCGCAGAGACACCGCCGCCCAGTTTCTCCAAGTCCGTCTCCTGCCCACAGAGACACCATCGATGGCACTCGGTCACCCTCCCTCCCCCGAGGAGACACTGTCGGCAACACTCTTTCAGCCTCTCTCCCCTGCAGAGACACCGTCACCAGGCTTACATCAGTCTCTCGCCTCCCCCACGGAAGACACGGTACATGGAGGACTCCAGGAGCCCTTCTCCCCAACCGGAAAGGCACCGTCCCCCGCTTGAGTGACCCTAGCCAAGGCTCCTCATAAAAGGGATAGGTTACCTCATCGAGAAGAGAGACACTCCCTGGCTCAGAAGAGGAACAAAGCTGATGCAGCCTCTTCCAGGCCGATGGCCCAGCCGAAGAGTCCACGCCGGTGAAGAAACCACTTGGACTAAGCCTCCCCCTCGCCGTCACCTGTCAATAGCAACAAAGATACCCAGTGCTCACCACTGTGCAAGGCCATCAGGGAAGCGCCATTACCCATCGGGATGGAAAACCCCCGATCCTGGAAATATACGATGGGACGACCGGCCCGGACGAACACATTAAAAGCATAGACGCGATGTTGGACTATAGAAACGTCCGGGGAGCTATCATGTGTAGACTGTTCCCCACCACCTTGAGGAAAGAGACCATGGCGTGGTACAAACGCCTTTCTCCCGACTCCATCGCCTCATGGGGCAAACTAAAGCGTCGGTTCTCCAGACACTTCACAGCATCTCGACGCCATCCGAAGACAGAGGCGGCCCTGGAGGCCATTATCCAGGGGAAGAATGAGCCTATTAGAGACTACATTGAGAGGTTCAATCACAAGGCCGTTCAAGTATCCACGATGGACGACATGAAAAAATTCCTGATCAAGAGAGGCATAAGGCCACACTCTGACTTCGCTAAAGTCGTCGGCCTCGTACGTCCTCTTACCTTGAACGCCCTTCTCCACATGGCTCAGTCACACATCGAGTATGAGGAGATAAAGGCCACAAACACCGCCTGGGCTAGGCACAACCAGGAAGCCCTCAAAGGCGCGAGGCATGAATAAACCTCTTTTGCTTCTCCTCAACGAAACGAACAGAAAAGGCGCGAAGATCGCCCCCGCGATCAACTCGCCACGAGCGCATCCTGGCCGAGTGTATCAACTCGGAGTTTCAGAGGAGCAATGTTCGATTCCCGAAACCGACAGCCCCGAAGCCTAATGCGGACAAGTCCAAAGACTGTCGGTTCCACAGGAGCCATGGACACGTGACGGAAGATTGCATTCACCTTAAAGATGCAATCGAGATTTTAATCAAAGAAGGGCATCTGAAACAATACACCCGGAGAGGAGAAGCCCCCTGGCCTGAGACCCGCAAGGCGAAGAAGGTCGAATAAGCATCAATTCCTTCCGACAAAGCGGGACTGCAGGTGACCCTATGCGTCTCCCTACCAGAGGACTTCTTCTTTAGCGAGCCCGCCAAATCGCTGACCGCCCTTAGCCTGTGGGAGGACTTCTCGGCTACGATGGTGATATCGCGTGGGGGGCCAAGCCAGCTGTCGGTCAGGTCTATCAAGAGAAAATTCGAGGAGCTCATCGACAAGAGCTCGAAGACGAACGCTACCCTCGACATGTTCAAAGGGCAATCGAACCCAATCACCTTTTCTCTCGAGGAGCTTCCCGGAGGGGCACCCAACGCCAGCATTCCCCTTCTGATTAGAGCGCAGATGGCAAACTTCGATGTCTGCCGAATCCTGGTCGACCAAGGAAGTTCGATGGATATTATTTACGCCCATCTATTCACCATAATGCAGCTTGACGAGAGCCACTTGACCCTGTATGTGGGCTCCGACCTCCAAGGCTTCAACGACACGACCACCAAGCCTTGGGGGCATGTGGAGCTACTCATCACCTTCGGGGCCAAGGAGATGGCCTGACATGTGAAAGTCCACATTTTAGTGATCGAGTGTCCCTCCTTGTACCAATGCATCCTGGGACGGCCAACTCTAGCCGAGCTGACTGTAGTACCGTTGACAATCCACCTGAAGATGAAGTACTTCATGACCAGAGGGCGGGTTGTAACACCCATTTTGATTATTTAGCCTTTTGGTGATATTTTATTTTTGGTGTGCCTTTATGTGGGAGTGTGCCTGTGGGAGTTGGGTGGGTGTCCTTATTTAGAGGGAATTATTTAATCGAGTATGGAGTCTAATGGTAATATAATATAATTAATAAGGATAATAGTTTAATGATTATTATTATTATTATTATTATTATTATTATTATTATTGGGAATATGAGTGGTTGGAATAAGTGATAAGGGAATAAGTAATATTAGAGAAGTTTTGGGAAAAGAAAGTTAGAACACGATACATCAGTTCCAAGAGAAAAGAGAAAAGAGGAAGAACAATGAGGAAGGAAAGAGGGATAGGGCTAACGATTCTTGAAGATTCTTCAACAATCAGAGCACTAGTCGAGGTAAGGGGGAGAAACGGGTTAAGATTGGTAAATTGCATGATTTGCGCAGAAGGGGATTCCTTAAACCCGTAGGGATTTTGATGAATATGACTTGTAGGTTGATGAATTGGTGAATTGGTGTTTATAATTGTTGTTGCTGTTGATATGGGTAAATTTGGTGTATGATATTGTAGAATTTGGTGCATCCATTGTTGTTGTAAATTTGGGTGGGGTTATGAGTAACTCTGATAGTTCTGATGATGAACATCGGTGTGGGTTCTGAAGTTAAAACTGGTAGAAGTTGATAGGATAATGTGTATTGGTTGTAGTATCGAGAGGACAAGAGATAGAAGTGGAGAAATAGGCTTAAATTGGAGCAAGATAACAGTTCTGGACAGTGGTGTGTGAGTCGAGTCTTAGGATGCTCTGATACGTAGCACGGGACTTGGGTGTCTATCTGTTTTATGTTGAATTTGTTTTACTCGTGTGACGTATCTTACTTTGGTGAACCTTCTTAATGAACGTTTTATCTAATTTGGCGGATGGCCGAGAATGATGGATTAATAATAATTTCCGCTGTGTTATTTTGAAAAACATCTAATAAAGTGTTTTGGGGAATTTTATGATGTGATATCCCACTTTGGTGGAGAAAATCTGATGATTATTTGAAAATATTTTATTTTATTTTATTGTTGGAAAGTGGGGTGTTACAATTGGTATCAGAGCAGGTCGGTCATTCGACCAGTGTAGTAGTTGAGTCTGTCCGTAGGATAGAGATTGTGTACCTTTTAACCTGGTGTTGTTATTGTTGAGCGGTATGGCAGGAAGGAATGATGCTGCTTTGGCTGCTGCTATGCAAGCAATGGCGCAGGTGGTTGCTAATCAGAACCAAGCTGCGGGTGCACAATTTGGGGATTTGGCACAGTTTCGGAATAACAAGCCACCGACATTTGAAGGAGGGATTCTGGATCCTGAAGCTGCACAGAAGTGGCTGAAGGTGATTGAGAAAATATTCAGAACTATGGGTTGCAGCGATGAGCAAAAAGTGAGGTTTGGTACTCACATGCTAGAAGGTGAAGTTGAGGCTTGGTGGGACAACAGTCGCCAGAGATTGGAGACAGCAGGAGTGGGATTAAAATAAGTGGGGGAGAAAGTTGTGCTTCTCCAAAATGCTTCAAGTTTGGAGTGGTGGCTCAGTGTGTTGTTAAACGCTATTATAGTTTGACGGGATCATGTTGGAGGGAATAAATGTGTCTTGCGAGCTTAGATGGTGTGTACAGTGAACTGTTTAGAATTAAGCCAAATGCTTAAGAGTTGTTTGGCAAGTCGGCGCAGGACAGTGTTGAGATGTGTAATTTTGAGGGGAATTTTGAGTGTTGATGAAAGTAGAGAAGTTGGCGGGTTGCCGATTAAGTGTGGTTGTCTGGAAGTTATCCTAACAAGACAGTGATATACAGCCAGGACGTGAAGTGGAGTTGTGATTGACTTAGTTGCAGAAACTAGCCCGATATTGAGAGCTCCGTATTGGATGTTTGTTTGGATGGTCAAGGAATTAATTTGAGTGAGTAGTTGTGCGACTTGTGTCTGGTGTGTGTGCTACGGTAACAGATTGTGAGGTCGAGTATGTAAAGGGTGGATGGTGACTCTTGGTGAATGCTAAAGAAAGTAAGATGTGGAATACAATATTGATATAATTAGACCTTTAAACATTTCAAGAGTTGAAGGTGTGTTGCCTTTTAAGTGTGAAAATGTTGTTGTCGTATTTTTGACGTAACGGGAGAACTGTAACTCGGAAGGACGCACGGTTCGGAGCATGGAAAGTTATTACAATGCTCTATATGATGGCGAAGTAGGGGCATGGGATTAAGATATTTATTGATGGAATATGTTTTGATGTTGTAGTAAGTACGAAAGGTGCGGTTCGTGTTTTCGCCATAACTCGCAAATTGGAGTGTCTGTTGGCATGGGACTTTCCATTCTTAGTTGAGCGAGTCAATGGTTGTGTTAACGGATGATATTATGATATATTTAAAGAGTATAGAGGATTATGTTGAGCATCGGGAACTTGAGTTATTGGTGTTGGAGAAGAAACGGTGGTATGCCTCTGTGAAGAAAGTTCAAAGAGTTCGTGTGTTGGTTTTGTCGTATCCGATGGAACTATTTATTGTGTTTTATGATGCTTTGTTGATATGATTGGGAGATATGTTAAGTGCAACATCAGCGAGTTTTAGTTATGCTTTAAGGCAACTTAAATTATATAAGAGGAATTATCGGACAAGTGGTTTAGAGTTGGTTGTTGTTGTGTGTGTTTGTGCCGGAGTTTGGAGGCCTCAAGTGTTTAGTGAGATGTGAGATGGTTGGTGATCTTAAGAGCTTAAGGCATTTGTTTGATTTGAAAGAGTTGAATATGAGACAGAGGAAATAATTGGGACTTCTGGAGGTGTATGGTTTGGGGTTGAATTACCATTCGGGCAAGACAACAAAGTAGCTGATGCATCAAGTTGGAAAATTTATGGGTATATACCGATCATGAGGGTAAAGGAGTTATAACTGATTAAGCAAATTCGGGGTATGAGTTTAGTCGATGAAGAGACTTTTTATGGAGTTAAGCTTTATATGTTGAGGCTGACTATGGGTATTCTTGATGAGATTCGAGGTGGTCGGAATTCTAATTTGAGCTAGTAGATTGATTGAATTTAATGAATTAAGTCGAGGGGCTAATTTTCGGATTGATAGAAAAGGTACCGTGAGATGCCGTGATAGAGTTTGTGTTCCAATTAGTGTGAGTTGGATAAGAGTACTCTAGAAGAAGGACGTTGAGGTAGATTTAGTATCCATCCAGGTGCTATGAAGATGTGACCGAATTTGAGGAAATAGTTTTAGTGGCTATGGATAGAGAGGAGTGGTTGAGGTTGTATATGCTGATTAAACTTGTTGAAAGTCGAAGTTTGAACATCAGAGACTGTTGGGCCTAATGCAACTGTTGAATATTTCTGAGTGGAATAGGATAGGGTTCCCATGGATTTTGTATCGGGTTTTCCGAAGAATTTGAAGGGATATGATTCGATTTGGGTGGTTAAGAATAGATTGACAAGACTAACTCATTTCTTACCAATGAGGATAAATCATTTTATGCAGAAGCTAGCCAAAATGTATAATGAGGAAGTTGCGAAGTAGTATAAGATACCGTCGAGTATTGTGTCAGATGGGAATCTGAGTTTTCATTGAGATTTTGGGAGAGTTTGCAGACGCTTTGGGTGCCATGTTGAAGTCGAACTCTGTTTAGCATCCGTGGACGGATGGACAGACAGAGAGAATTATCCAGTATTTAGAGGATTTGTTGAGAGCTTGTGTGTTGGATCAAGATGGATCAGGGGATGGTTAATTATCGTTGATTGAGTTTACCTACAATAACCACTATCATTGTAGTATCGGAATGACATCGTATGAGGCTTTGTATGGTAGGAAGTGTAGGACTCCTTTGTGCTGATGTATGTCCGGCGAGAATGTTGTACTCAGACCGGGGATTGTGCAAGAGGCGACCGAAAAGATCAAAAGGATCCAAGAAAAGACGTGTTTTGAGAGTTACGATGGTAATTGGGGTTGTCCGAGCTTTGAGGTCTTGGAAGCACACACTGTGTTTGTTTATCTGTATCAGAGTGGCGCAGCGGAAACGTGGGGAAAATAGCATGTTAGACTGTTTTACCGCTGTCGTTTGTGGAAATTGCATGATGTGTTCATGTGTTTAAGTCGAGGAGGTACATTGATTCAAATGGATGGTGTGCAAGTAAGAGATAACTTGATTGTTGAGGTACTTCTAGTGCAAATTGTTGAACGAGAAACAACTCCGAGGAAAGGAGATATCTTTGGTGAAAGTAGCGTGGGGAGGTGCTGCACGAGGCAGTGTGACCTGGGAATTGGAAAGCAGGATGCGGGAAGCGTATCCGAAATTGTTTCCATCAGGTAATTTTCGAGAACGAAAATAATTAAAATGGGGGAGAGTTGTAACACCCATTTTGATTATTTAGCCTTTTGGTGATATTTTATTTTTAGTGTGCCTTTATGTGGGAGTGTGCCTGTGGGCGTTGGGTGGGTGTCCTTATTTAGAAAGAATTATTTAATAGAGTATGGAGTATAATAGTAATATAATATAATTAATAAGAATAATAGTTTAATGATTAATAATAATAATAATAATAATAATAATAATAATGATAATAATATTATTATTATTATTATTATTATTATTGGGAATATGAGTGGTTGGAATAAGTGATAAGGGAATAAGTAATATTAGAGAAGTTTTGGGAAAATAAAGTTAGAACACGATACATCAGTTCCAAGAGAAAAGAGAAAAGAGGAAGAACAAGGAGGAAGGAAAGAGGGCTAAGGCTAACGATTCTTGAAGATTCTTCAACAATCAGAGCACTAATCGAGGTAAGGGGGGAGAAACGGTTTAAGATTGGTAAATTGCATGATTTGGATAGAAGGGGATTCCTTAACCTCGTAGGGATTTTGATGAATATGACCTGTATGTTGATGAATTGGTGAATTGGTGTTTATAATTGTTGTTGCTGTTGATATGGGTAAATTTGGTGTATGATATTGTAGAATTTGGTGCATCCATTGTTGTTATAAATTTGGGTGGGGTTCTGAGTAACTCTGATAGTTCTGATGATGAACATCGGTGTGGGTTCTGAAGTTAAAACTGGTAGAAGTTGATAGGATAATGTGTATTGGTTGTAGTATCGAGAGGACAAGAGATAGAAGTGGAGAAATAGGCTTGAATTGGAGCAAGATAACAGTTCTGGACAGCAAGGGTGGGTTTTCATATGATCATGGGGATTGTGTGATAGTGTGTGATGGGTAGGATCACATTTAGGATAGAAACCCCTAAATCCCATGGTTTTGAAAAGTATGGTTATATGACATATGATGATATGATATTTAAAAATGTGTTGTTGGCTGTTATAATTGTCATATTATGGTAGGATTTCGAATTCTGAAACCGGGGCTTTTTACGGAATTGAAATCGGAGGTCCGGAAGGCCTCCAACGGTGGAAAACGCAGAAAATTCTGCATTCTGCGCTGTTTGCGTCGACTCAAACGCTGCAGCGGTCGATGCATACTGTTTGCGTCTTTCTATATTTCGCTTCTGTTTGCTATGCGTCGACCAGCGGTCGTCTCAAAGCTGTATATTAGTGAATTTTCTATTTTGACGGTTTTGGCCATAACTTTGGATTCGTAAGTCGGTTTTAGTCCCCGTTGGAAAGCTAACGAATAGATCTATAGCATAGTATAGATAATATAATTAGTTGCCAAATATTTTTATATACAATATGTTTGGGGAGTCATTGGTTAATTAAATAGTAACTAAACCACAGATCAAGTGAAAGGATTTATTGATTATTTACTTGAGTTTGATCGTGTACACTCAGTGTGCTTGTGTTTATTTGTTGTTTAATATATATGATGTTTGGTGAGGTGATCAGGAGGATCATGTGCACTTAGTGTGCTTGTGTTTATTTGTTGTGTAATATATATGATGTTTGGTGATGTGATCAGGAGGATCGTGTGCACTTAGTGTGCTTGAGTTTATCTGTTGTACATTTAGTGTCGTGTATATCATGGTGTTTTGGTGGGAGGAAACATTGCTCAGGAGGAGTGTATGTGATTCATCCGTACTCCTTTGTGGAGAATGGTGGGGATAGATCATTGCCAAGGAGGGGTGTATGTGATCTATCCGGGGTTCGATTGAATGAACCAATGAGTCGGTACCGCATGCATGGTGTTGAGTTGCATATTTGCATTATTGTATGTTGTGGTTGACGGTGGACAGTAGGTCGGGTTTGTTGAATGTTGGGTGACGAATTGTATGGTTACTACCTTTGTTTCATGTATCTTATTACCGATAATTCTGATCATGTTTTCTCACCCCTTTGTTGTTGTTGTGGTCTGTGCTTCTTCGGAAGTACAGATAATCTAGGTACATAGCTAGCTTGGATAGTGGTGTGTGAGTCAAGTCTTAGGATGCTATGATACATAGCACGGGACTTGGGTGTCTATCTATTTTATGTTGAATTTTTTTTACTCGTGTGACGTATCTTACTTTGGTGAACCTTCTTAATGAACGTTTTATCTAATTTGGCGGATGGCCGAGAATGATGGATTAATAATAATTTCCGCTGTTTTATTTTGAAAAACATCTAATAAAGTGTTTTGGTGAATTTTACGATGTGATATCCCACTTTGGTGGAGAAAATCTGATGATTATTTGAAAATATTTTATTTTATTTTATTGTTGGAAAGTGGGGTGTTACACGGGTCGTCACCCTCCACGGAGACATTGAAGATGCCAGAAGATGCTTCCAGGCGGTGTTTAAAAGACTCAACTCCATCAACATCACCCTCAAACCGGCCAACTGGCCAGCTCGTACTGAGGAACCATAGCCTCTCCCGCACGTCAACTCTGTCAACCTCGACAGCCGTGTGTCCGACAAACAGGGACAAGGAAAAGACCCTGAGGACACGCCTCTAGAGGATAATGGGCAGCTCCCCCACCCAACACGCATCATCCCAGATGGAGACTTTGAGCTCATCATGCTAAGAGACAACCCCGAAAGAGGCATGAAGGTCGGCAAGGGTCTGCCTGACCTAGCGAGGAAACAGCTCAAGGCCTGCCTCCGGGAGAATCCAAACCTCTTTGCATGGAGCGCTACCGAGATGCCTGGGCTCTAGCCCGACGTGGCGTGCCACCACTTCTTCATAGATCCAGCCACTGGGGCCATAGTTCAACGTAGGCGTAGGTAGTCTCTCGAGAAAGCTGAGGCTGCTGAAAAAGCTGTAAAACACCTTCTAGAGGCAAATTTTATTTCGGATGTCTGGTACACAACCTGGTTGTCCAACGTTGTACTTGTTAAGAAAATGAATGGAAAATGGAGAATGTTCGTTGATTATACTGACCTCAACCGGGCGTTTCCCAAAGACGCTTACTCGTTACCTAACATCGACAAACTTGTCGACAATTCTGCAGGTTTCAAACTCCTGTCGTTCATGGACTCATACTCGGGATACAATCAAATCCCCATGGTGAAGTGCGACAAGCAGCATACGACCTTCATGAGCAAATCGGGCAACTACTACTACAACGTAATTCCCTTCGGCCTAAAGAACACCAGGGCGACCTACCCAAGGATAATGATTAGAGTCTTCCAAGGAGAAATCCGTGACATGCTCGAAGTCTACATGGATGACATGATTGTAAAGTCACGAGACAAGGTCGACCATACCGCTCACCTCCAAAAAGTCTTCGAAACGGCGAGGAAGTGCAGGATGAGGTTCAACCCCAACAAGTTCACCTTCAGCGTGCGAGCAGAAAAATTCGTCGGCTTTTACCTAATGGAACAAGGAATAGAAGCCAACCCGAACAAGTGTCGACCCTTCTCTGAGTTCGCCACTCCAAACACAAAGAGGTCCATCCAGTCACTAAACGGGATACTCGTGTCCTTACCACGATTCATCGCCAAGTCCGCACAACACGCCCTCCCCTTTTTTAAACTATTGCAAAAGGAAGTCGCGTTCGAGTGGACCGAGGAATGGGAGCATGCTCTCCACCACCTCAAACAGGTCCTCTCGGAGCCACCGGTACTATCAAGACTGGAGGTCAGGGAAACCTTTTACTTGTATCTCGCGGTCGCCACAGAGGTCGTCATCACGGTGTTGATCTGCGAAATGCCGAAAAGGCCGAAGCCGATATACTTCAAGAGAAAAGCTCTCCAAGGCCCTGAGCTCAGGTACCAGCAGATCGAGAAGGTCGCCATGGCCCTCATAAACGCGGCCAGGAGGTTGCAACATTACTTCCTGGCCCACACGGTCGTAGTCAGATCTGATCAGCCCGTCATGCAATTACTCGGACGGCCAGATATGTCGGGGTGAATGCTCAGATGGTCGCTCAAACTATCTGAATTCGAAATCCAGTACGAAAGCAGGAAGGCCTTCAAAGCCCAAGTCCTGGCCGAATTTTTCACCGAAATGGCTTCCGCGGACTCCCCCACACCTGGGGCGCACAAATGGACCATCTTCGTCGATGGCGCCTCCAGCTCGACGGGAAGTGGAGCAGGCATTATCTTAGAAAACGAACAAGGTATCCTAATAGAAGTCTCCCTTGCCTTGGCATTCCTAACATCAAACAATCAGAGCAAATATGAAGCGTTTCTCGCGGGCCTACGTCTGGCCGAAGATCTGGGTGCCAAAGAGGTGAAGATTTTCACAGACTCCCAGCTCGTGGCCTCCCAGGTGTGAGGGGAGTATCAAGCCAAGAACGAAAACCTCGACGAGTATTTGTCCTTGGTAAAAGAAAAAGTTAAGTGCTTCGATTTCGCGGAGGTAAGACATGTCCCATGTGAACACAACATCCGAGCAAATGTCTTGTCCAAACTAGTAAGCACGAAGAGGAAGGGCGGGAACAAATCCGTGATCCAGGAGATCCTCCCTTCCTCCAGCATCAAGAGGGACGCAACACCCACTGAGGTAAACGCCATCGGTGACAACGACTGTTGGATGACCCCGGTGTATACGTACCTTCATACGATGAGCCTTCCCGATAATTCAAAGGAAGCAACCATCGTTAAGCGTCGGGCCTGTTCTTACATCCTGGTCAAAGACAAAATGTACAGGCGGGGATTCTCCATTCCCTTCCTTAAGTGCATTGACGAGTCCCATGTGGCAGACATACTCCAAGATATCCACGAAGGGATCAACGCCAACACCTAGGCGGGAGGGCACTTGCCCGCAAGGCGTTACGAGCAGGGTACTATTGGTCGACCATGCAACAAGACGCGAAAGAGCACGTCAAGAAGTGCGATAGATGCCAACGGCACGGGGACATGCACCTCGCCCCACCTAGCGAGCTGAAAACGCTTTCATAGCCGTGGCCATTCGCCTAGTGGGGAATGGACATCCTCAGACCATTCACCATCGGGTCCTATTACAAAATATATTTGATAGTCGGCGTGGATTACTTCACCAAGTGGATAGAAGCCGAAGCTCTGGCCAAAATCACGGCCCAAAACATACTACGATTCTACAAGAAAAACATACTTGCCCGATTCGGCGTGCCCCAGGCCATCGTCACCGAAAACGGGACGCAGATCACCGACAAGAACTTCCAAGACTTCGTCGCCAGACTAGGCGCAAAACAACACTTCACGTCGGTCGAACACCCGCAGATGAACGAGAAGGACAAATCAACGAACAAGGTGATTCTGTGCGGGCTAAAGCGTAGGCTAGGAGACGCCAAGAAAGGATGGGTCGAGGAGCTACACAACATCTTCTGGGCTTTTAAGACCACCCCGCACTCCATGAATGGAGAAATCCCATTCCAACTGACCTACGGGACATAAGCGGTGATCTCTGTCGAGATAAGAGAACCCTCCAAGAGAACCGAATCCCCCTTACCCGAGGAGGCAAACGACGAGGCACTCAGGGAAGAACTTGACTTGGCCGAAGAGATAAGGTCGGGAGTTTCCCTACGAGAAGCTTCCCTAAAACAAAGGATAACTTTGTGCCTTGGCAGCAAATTCATCAGACGCGAATTCCAAACGGGCAGCCTGGTCCTGCGAAGAAACCAAAAGGACTCGCGCGAAGGCAAGCTCGTCGCAAACTAGGAAGGCCCCTATCGCGTCCGGGACAAGACGGGCAACAGGGCCTACTACCTCAAAAACCTACAAGGGAACAAACTTGCTCGACCATGGAATGCATAAAAACTTAAACAGTATTGCAGTTAAACGCAGCCCGCGACCCCTCGGCATCGTGATGCAGTGGCGCGACATGGTACCACCGCGACTTCTAATTTTTAAAACAAAAAGACAAGAGTCATCCCTTTGCGTGTGCGAGCACGACCCTTGCTCTAGTGGGTATCCCTCGACCAAGCTCCATCGCTATCGTACCAGTAAGGTAGAACACCTAGCTCGCGATGGGAGGTTCACGCCTGGGGAAAAGCCTTTATGAAGGACCTTAACCCCTAACCAGTCAGGTACAATCTCTGACCACCCGACTAGTTCTCCACACATTCGGCCACGCTGCATGTCAAACAAGTAAACAAACAGCATTCATACATAAAATAAAATAATAAACATCCAAGCACACATAGTAGAAAATTACAAGATTCATTCAAGGAAGGCGGGCATAACCCATTGTACATAGTTCCATAAAAAGGGCACGCCGGCCCGAAAATACATCACAAAACAAAAACAGGTGCGCAGGCTAGAAAAATCAACACGAGCACGCGGGCCCGAAAATATTGAAGCAAACCCTAAGAGGTCTTCTGCCCCTTCCACTCTTCCTCTTCGGTCACCGGGCTGTCATCATCATCCTCGGTCCTAGTCACTACCACCCGTCCATCGACAACCTGGTGATAGAGTCCCGTCCCTTAAGTGATAAGAACAACCTTGGGATTCACTATCTTGAGCTGCTCTACGACACTCTCATAACCAACCTCGACAACCCCCAAGCAATCCTACTCGAGCTCTCGAATCCTTGCCACCAACTCGGCCCGAGAAGTCAGGAGCTTCTCCTCATCGGTCTCCTCCTCGGAAGGACGAAGGGCAGTCTCCAGCTTCATGATCTGTGCCTGCAGCTTCAACTTGTCCTCCTTGGTGGTCTTCATATGCTCCTCAGCCTCGCTGTTCCGTTTGCGCTGGGCTATGTTATCCTCCCTTGCTAAGTCCAGCTCGATAGCCAATTTTGTCATCTTCGACTCAGCAGCTGTGAGGTCCCCCCGCAATTTGGCAAGGTCAGAAGATGGGTAACCGTTGTTGCTAAGAGCCAAGGTCGTCGGAAAGATCTGCATCATCACAACAAGTCCTCGGTTAGTCTCTATATCCTCGTCTCCCGACTGGCACCGAGAACCGCCTTCGCCTCCGCGGCAGACACAGTAGGAGACCTGGCCCCGTGGAAGAAACCAAGATGCAAATGGCAAGGGGGAATCAGAAGCCCCTCCTCAATGCTTCCCTCGGTAAGGTCGACGACAGTCTCCGACCTATGGATCCTCACCCTCTTCGGAGTCCCTTGCGATAAGGGAGATTGGCTCCCCTGCGGTGACGCTGAAGATCCCTCTCCTCCTTGCTCGACACTAGGCAATTGCTGCACCTGGGCGACCCTCCCTTTGCCACCCTTCGTCCCACCTCTAGTGGCTGCCAATCGCTTCACACATTTCTGCTTAGTCGACATGCTCCCTGCAAAACAAAAGAGCAAAGGGTTAGCAAAACACAAGAATAACAGAGCCCAGAACGGGCCGGGCAGGGGACAACCCCAAAACGGGTCGGGCAGAAGACGACCCACTACCTAACAGACGCAAGGCCTCCTCGTCAGACGCAAATTCGAGCAAGGCCTTCATAATGATGAGCCTCAACTCCTGGAGAATATTCCCTTTTTTATCGAGGATAAAGTTGTCATCGGGCGTCACACATTTCTCCTGGGTGAAGCTGGCCAGGAAGGCCACCAACCTTTGGTAGCCCACCTGGTCCTCCACGTCCAAAGTGCGTGCCCGCATAATAGTGATCCGTGCTCTGTTTGAAGTAATACTCTGTCCAGTCCAATGGAACCCTCGACACCATAACCTAGTCTTGTCGCCCGTCCACCTCCCGGACCTCACGACGGAATAGCGAGGTGCAGGCCTGATGAGACACAAGCCTAACCACGAAGAATCGATCCTTGAAGGTCCGGATAGAATCCATATACGCCCTGAATAACCTCTCCGTCTGTTTCAAGGACACCCATCCCTGCCGATCGTCGACTGTTTGTCTTTGTAGATGAAAAAGCCGAAAGAGCAGGGTGAGGGTGGTCTCGATCAGAAGGTGTCGGTAGACGAGCTCATATGCCCGAAAAAAGGCAATCGCGTTAGGGTGCAACTATGAAGGTGCTAGCCTTAACCAGTCGAAGATCCTCATCTGAAAATCTGAGAAAGGCAGCCAGAGTCCCGCCTCGCGAAAGCAAAATTCATACATGGGAAATTGCATCTTCCCATAGCTCGAGCAGATCCGATGGTGGGCCCACGCCTATACATTTGCCAATTCACCGAACATCCCTCATGATCATGCTCGACCATGGCAAACGCGTCGGACTCATCCTCGACAAAACAGGAAGGCGTACTCAAGGGCTCCTCCCCAACCCAGTCCTCGACTGTCCGACTCTGCCCCTCAACGGGTGGGATCTGCTGGAGACTCTGTTTCTTGGTCGACTTCTATAACTCCAGGCATCCACGCAACCATATTCACCTGAAAAGCAGAGGAAAATGGTGAATTCGATGTTTCAAGATCAAATTCACCCTTCCACCACAGCTCAAGTGAAAGGGCGAAGGGGACGAGATCTACGACTTAGGCTCCTCCAACCTCGACATCCAATTCCTCGTGTTATTTACTATCATATGTCCCCAGGACATTCATCCAGACCTATCGTATGTCCCTGGGGCATTCATCTATATCCCCAAGGCATTCATCTAGACCTATCATATGTCTCTGGGGTACTCATCCAGCCTTATCATCTGTCCCTAAGGAGTCCATCTAGAACTACTATGCGTCCCCGGGAGCGTCATCCTAGGCCCACCCTTGGTCAAGGGAATCTCGTCGTAATCGCTGAAAAACCTGCAACCTCCCCAGGACACTCATCGTGTCCTCCGCAGGAGTTGCCGGAAAATAAAGAAATAGAAGGAAAAGGACAAACAAACTTAGTTGGTATAGTAGGTTGAGTAGAGATGCAGCGGACATCGTGACAGACGGTACAGCGGCAGCGATCGCACGACGACGTAGACGATGGGGGAGCAAGAAAGATTCCGTTCGTTAGAATTGGGAGCGAAAAGTGACAAAGGGGCAGGCCCCAGCCTATTTATAAGCCTAGCACGAAACTCAAAGCGCCCCTAGGCACTCAAGCACCCCTACGGCTACCCGCCCTAGGAGGGATAATGGATGCCTGACACATGCAACCGTGACTGACCGTGCCCCTTCACTTTCCCTCGAGCTCAGAAAACTAGCGCCCCTATCATCTTTCGCCTCCCCGACATAATATTCCCACGAGCACAGCTCTCGACCCATCTTCTAGGCATAGGCCCACCTTTCCTATTTGTCCTCGACCTAGATTTATCCTTAAGTCATCACTCCTCCACCTCGGAGCAACGAATTGAGGGGCTCATGTTCTGGACTGGGTCGGGACCTACCCCTCAGTCGGGCAGGCCCAACCCAATGCTATGCTGGTGAGGCCAAGCAAGGCCTAATTCCCCCCTATCGGGCACGAGCCTCAACAAGACATATATATCGGGAAGACGACTCCCTTGATGGGGAGGCTCACATGTTTCCCCCACGTTCTCCAAGTGCTCCCCACGCAGGGACACGTCATCAGGCAACTAACCACCTCTGAAAGAGTAGGTCAGCCCACCTTTCAAAGATCACGGGGTCGTTGATCTAGGGTGAAGACCATGTGCTGGTCTTCACTACACCACGTAAGCCCTGGTAGTTACTTGGGTTGGGCCTAGCAGTCTGGCCCAATACAATGTAACCGATGGCCCTGTGCTAGGGGCACACTATAAATACCCTCTTTCACTAGAGGGTCAGGTACACCCCCTCTTTCTCAACAACACCGGTGAAAACAATAATCCAACGATGCATGACAGGCTATTGATTCTTTCTGATCAGGTAAGATCACTACTATTGTAGAGTAGGTAGGTTCAGCTCTAAATCTTGGGTAGTAGGTAGAAAATATTTTATAGTCATTTGAAGTATAATGTTATTGATTTGACGTTAGACTAGCACAACACATAGTATTTATTCATCTAATTTGATATTCTAGAACATTCTTTTTGCATACGAGATTTATAGCACATGATCAGAGGTCAGAACCTTGAGAATAGACACCAACGTCTAATGAATAAATGAAGCTTAAATGACTCAGAGTGCTTTAGAGATGTCTCCTTCAGTAGTGTTGATTGGTTACAACCAGATTTGACTTAATCTTCAGAACTTATTCAAGCATCAAAATTGGGTTCAAATGCTTATGATGTCCAAAGTTCAGAGTCTCTATATCCAGAGTTTAATTTGATCAACATTGTCCAACATCTTGGTTTGTTCAGAGCTATCTTCATTTAGCTTCTTTCTAGATTAGATTTAGCTTTATTTCACTTTGAGTAGGATCAGAGCCTGCACACTCAAAAATTTATTAGAGAACACAAATTTTCTTCTATATTTTGTTATCATCAAAACTCAAGGATAGTTGTAGAACCAAACTTGTTCCAATAATCTCCCAATTTTTTAAGATGACAAACATTATAATTTTAATGAGCAATTTTGACTTTTTACCAACACAAATAACCAACTAAAATCAAAGTTAGGTTTATAAGCTCCCCCTAAATTTTAGACATAAAAATTTTCTTAGCTTAATTTCACAGAGTGAGGTTTGCAAGCTCCCCTCGAGATTAAGACTAGAAACTTTTTATTTACAATAAATTCTCTAAAAAATAAAAGTAAAATCTAGACAGTTTGGGTTACCAATCTTGAGAAAAGCATGATTCAAAATCATATATTTTTCTCCCCCTATGTCATCAGTAAAAAAGAACATGATAAAACGAGAACTAAACTTTTTATAAATTGAATAAAATGATAACAAAATAGATAGAGTCAAAAAATGCTAAAAAATATTTTATGGTTGGGGTGGAAGTCTAGAAAGGATTACTGAAAACATGTTTTGAATCTGATTGTTGGTCTCTTCTTGGCTTTTATGCTAGCTGAGATTCTTTGTACGTTTTCTTTATTTTTGTCTAGTTCTCTCCTTTCTGATATTTGACAAAGGGGGAGAGATAGATTAGATATTGTCTATATTTACACACATTAACTATTTAATACAGAGATAAATTTACCACTTTTACGAATTAAAGGAAGTACTATGTGATAGTCCTTATTATGATTAATGTTTCATCAAATTCCAAAATTTACACTGGATTATTTCATGAACAATAATCTCACAATTTTTCCAAACATAAAAAAGGGGAGACTAAAAGCATATAATATCATTTGATATCTTTTACGTGCTTTAACTTTTAATTGAGTTTTGATGTTTTACACTTTGATAATTGTTTCATCGTGCATTTGTAATTTGTATGCTATTTCAATTCATTCATGTGATTGTAATATTTCTTTTCAATTATTGTAATTGTTTGGTTATCTAAGTTTACCACTAAGAACCCTTTGCATTTCATGTTGAATCAGTTTATTCTTGTTAGCTAATTCCTTTTTGAGCCTATGAAAGTTACTGCTTTGCAATTTCCACATAAGTTACTTGAATCACAAATTAGAAAATCATCAAATTTGATGCTTTTGGTAATTGATTTAGGTCATGTGTAATATTTGATTCATATCATTCACCTATTGAAAGTTGGGATTACATTATGGATCATTTGATTTGGAAAAAATTTAAACATGATTCAAATCAGAATCCTATTTGATCCAGATCAAGTACAATTAATGATTTGAATCATGTGCCTTAAAAAGAAACCCCTTTTAGTTTTGTCCAGATTGATTCGAATCAATTTTCCTTCTTGATTCGAATAACACCATAAAAACCCAATTTTCCATCATTCATTTAAATTCTTGTTTCTTTTGATTACAGTATTATGTGTGGGAAATCTTTGATTTTTCATAGAGACACAAATAGTGACTTTTGACCTCTTATCTTAGTGTGTTCATCTTTGCACCATTCTTTTCTCTTCTTCACCAAACATCAATCTTTGATATTGAACCTGTAATACCCCAAATTTTGCCCTAAGATTTGTCGTCGCATTTCATTGCATTTAATCAATTACTAACAAATTTGTGTAGTCGTTTGACTTTTTGCAGGTAAATATCATATGGCATGTATTACTTTTTCTAAAAAGTAAAAATGGCACAATTGGCAAGAGGACATGTGTAAGGAGTTGTGAGTGTGAGAGGTTGAGAGTTTGAATCTCACCTTAGTCACTTTTTGTTTTTTATTATTTTTACTCTAAATTTTTCTATCTTTCATTAACAAAAATAGTTTTTATTATTATTTAAATATTATTTTCGTATTTTAATTAAATCATTTTTTAAAATATTTTTTTTTTCACTTTTTTCTAAATTATTCATAAAAATATCCAAAAAATCATAAAATAAAAAATATTAGAAAAAATTTTGTTCTTTTTATAATATTTTTGATTTTAGGAATCAATAGGATTATTAGTTTTTATTTTAAGTTTATTTTAATTATTTTAAATTATTTAAATTATATTTTTTCTTAACTAATTATTTAGTTTGGGCTTTAAAATGGGCTTTAGGGACATTATTGACAATTTGGTGTTAACCCTAATTTGTTCCCTATATATACATGTGTTGCCTTGTTGAAAGGAGGTCAGCAGGTTTTTCTTCAGAAAAGAGGAGAGAGAAAGGGAGAAACAAAGGAGATCCCCAGAGAAGAAAGGCGGTCGTTCCCACAACTCGTCAGAAGGATTGGAGCTCTCCAGTGTTCCCTTATTCAAACTTTTTTCACATTTACCGAAGCAAACCTCCGCTTCGTAGGTTAAATTACTAAACCTTTTGTCTTTTCATGTTTATGTGCATATTTTGCCATGTTAATATGTTTAGGTCCGTTAAATTACTAAACCTTTTGCTTTTTCATGTTTATGTGCATATTTTGCCATGTTAATCTCCATGTATGTTTAGGTCCCTAGATTTTAATATCAAAACCCTTTTTTAACAAAACCTTTTTTTAAAATCAAAATCTTTTTTTTTTATTTATTATTAAAACCTTTTTTTAGTAAGACCTTTTTTAAAAACTGAAAAGCCTTTTCCCAAAAAAACTGAAAAGTCTTTTCCCAAAAAAACTGAAAAGCCTTTTTTTGGGATGAAAAGCCTTTTTTGTTCTAAAAAAAACTGAAAAGACTTTTCCCCCAAAAACTTTTTTTTATAATTTAAACTTAATTTTTTTTATAATTTTAACTTAAATATTTTTTATTAAAAAAATTAAAGCTTTTTTTTTATAATTAAAATATTAAAAAATTAAAACCTTTTCGTAAGGAACTCCTGATGTTTGATGTTTGTCGTGTCATTTTATGTACCCTTTTATTACTTTTCTTTCTTTTGGCATTTCATGTGCATGCTCGAGGTTGAGATGTGCTTGTGGTGGCCACAACCCCACACTATTTTCCTCCCTCACTTCATTCTAAGTGTCATTACATATTTTCATATTCTTCATGTTTTCAGAAATGTTTCTTTGTTTCTTTATACCCTCTGCCTTTATTACTTTTCTTATTTCTGTACCTTAATTATTCCTCCATATAATGATTTGTCATATTTTCACATTTTTTTATAGTTTTATCCTTCCGAAGGATTAGGTCCAGCCTTTTGGCCGCCGAGTCAATAGCCTTACCCCTTTAATGGATCAAACCCTGTTTAGCCTAGGTGTCCCGCCGCGGGCAAAATTGCTTTTATCCTAGCATTAGGTCAAAGAGCCGCCGCGCTCATTTTAGGGTTTCCCGCCGTGGAATCCCTAATTTAACCCTAATTACAATTTAACAATTCATAACGTAGAGATCGGAGTTTAAGACTCCATGTAAGCGTGTCCTTAAGATGCGTTTATTCCCCTTGAGACCTTGACCACAATCGAGTGTTCTTTAACCTCCCTTGAGAGGGGAACTACAGTTACTCTGATTCCATTCCCGTAAGGATATGTAGGCACAAGATGCGATGTCTTGCCGAGTAAACTTAGAATTAACCCCTAGGTCTTTTTTAATTTTCAATCCTTTGTATATACCCTTAAGCAAAATAATTAATGAAATAAATAAAAAAAAATAAACAAAAGGGTCCCGTAGAGTACTACGGAAGTTTAGGGTGCTAATACCTTCCCTAAATTTAACCAACCCCCGAACCTTAGATCTCTCCCTTTTAGGTTTTTCCTTTATTTAACCTTTCCTTCGGATAAATCAAAGACCGGTTGTAAATGAATTAAGATTCAAGTTAATCAATAGCTTGACATCCAAATTCTACCGCAACAGAACCCATGTAATTCTTTATATTTTTTTGTTGCATCTTGATTCTGCAATTTGGGTTGTTCTTTTATGTGTTTTTGAGAATAACTTATTCAGATCTTTTTGAGGATTTGACCAAGCTCTTGATAACTTTCAAGAACCAAGACTCACTTATTTAGAAACTTGTTTGAACCTTATGTGTGCGTCCATCTTTCATCAAAATTGAGTTACTTGACTAATCGATTGTAATGTCAGTTGTTGTTGAGATTATCTAGTACTGTTAATTGTCTTCATCGTTAGTCTCTTTCCTTTTTTAAGAACCCTCCTCTAAAGATTGAGTGAAAATTGAGACTAGTGATATATTAGAGTGTCTAATGGGTTTGTGCGTAGCTGGTTTTTTTATCTGTAACAGATGCATGTATCGTTTCTTGAGTGCAGTTTGGGATTGAGAAGTTATCTAACAGGATAAAAAATTTCACTATACTCCAAGGAAGACTTTGGCAGAATCAAGTATCAACGGTCTGTAAGGCAGAGTTGAAATTTATCCTTCTTTGGTGACGTTGGAAAAAGATTGCTTGCATAAAAATTGGGAGTTGTCCAATATACAATCAATTAAGGGCATTCGTTCAGACAAGAAATTAGTGGGATCAAGTGGATTTCAATATACGAATAATTGGAGCATGTTATTATGGATGTCGAGGTTATTGGATCAAGATCTTGTATTGTGTTAGCAGTTCAGTGTCTGTTTCATCAAACAGAATTATTGTGTAATAGTTCTTTGTAATCAAAATAATGTAATCATATTCTCATTGTAGTTAAAGGCCGTGATTATGTTTCGATGACATCATTCACTGAAAAGTGCATGTAGACAAAGTGAGGATGAATGTCAAAGCAATATATAAAATGAAAGTCCTAAGTGTCTCTCTCTCTGTTGTGTTGTGGTATTGTGGCTTCAACTTCTGCGAAGATTCACACACACACATATCCTTCCGCACACGCGTTTGCATCCACTTTTTTTCTCCTTTCTACATTCTTCTCTTTCGCTTGCTCTGTCTCATTTTACACCTTCCATATTTTTCAAAATATATATGAGATGAATAGATCCGTTGGCGAGTAGAAAAGAAATTGTCCTCAAATTCCTTAGAGTGGTGATTTTTGAGAGTTAACGCAAACTTGTAGTAAGAGCTTTATCAAAGTTTGTCTGGATGGTTTGTTTTCAGAAATGTTTGACTTGATAATATTGAAGCTTGACTAGTTTTAATCACATCATTGTATTCTTTCTTTGGTTCATAATGTGTTTAGACTTTCTTCAATTTGCTTTTAATTTTCTTCAGACTTTGTCTGCGTTCAACTTGACTTCTTTAATGATAGCTTTCTTCAGAGTCTGACTTTTATAATTTGATGACGTTCAGGCCTTGCTTCAGAATTTGCTTTGATTTGAAGTTTGATTTCCATTAGTCTTTGTTATCTTATGAGTTGACAATCATAATTGACTTATTCAGAGTCTTCAACTATCAGAGTTTCCTCCATACTTAGCATTACTTGATCAATCAACACTTTCTCTTTCTATTTAGATTTTGTTCTAATCTTTCAGTTTTTGTACACTTAACAAAATAGTTAGTGCATAAAATTGTTATTCTACACTTTGTTATCATCAAAATATAAAAGTATGTAAATATAAAACCAAACTTATTCTTACATTAAAGAGTTCAAAAATACACTTCTTAGCATGAATAGAGAGGGTGTTCCTAGTCTTTATGGTTTTGGGGCCCTTTTCTTCATCAATATTGAGATATTATTGGTCATGATGTATGTAATGTTGTGTCTCTGTTCTTCATCTCTGATTAGTTTCTTTAAAATACAACTTTAGTAGCATGACCTTGAAGCTACCGAATTGGAGCATTATAGACCTATTATGTTGAAAAGTTTTAAGTTTAAAATCATCGCAAGATTTTATCAGAGATACTTGTTAGATCTATAGTCTGTGGGACTGCTGCAAAACTAAGAATTAATGGAAATTAAAATAGAGAAATAAATTTTCTTGATAAACTTCCAAAGCGTGTGTTTCCACACAAAGTTTAAGGAACAATTCGCCCCCACCAATCTTGGTATATTGGATGCAAACGGGTTTACCGGCGAATTTCTTGCAAGATACTTTGGAATCCTTAAAGAGAATTGCACAATCTCTCTAAGCGTATCTTTGATAATATTTTACAGAAGAATAATTCTTTTACTTGCTCTCATGCATTAGAGAAGAAAAAGATAATTTAGAGTGAGAAAATAGTTTGAGACAGATTGTAATTTTTGTGTGTTTCATTGTGTCAAGAAACATTCAATTTATAATGATGCTACATTATGTTTGGGAACATATGTATCCCTTAAAATATTGTATTGCACCATTTTGGTTTACACCGAACAGTAACAATGTTTTGCTAAAAACTAGCAATATATTGCTTATAAGTTGCAACTGTTCCTAATTAAATGCTAACCAATGACATGGCATACTATACCAATAATATTCAGCATGTAGCATTTAAATTAGAGATGAAAAAGTCCAAATATAATATTTATATTATTAATTCAAATAATACAATCATTCTATTTAATATTATTTTGGAAATTCTCTTACAATCCCCCCACCATTTTCAAAATAACTAAATCTCATAATTCTAGAAATATCATGGTTTCAGATATAGGTATCTTACGATTTGAATCAATACTTAGTAAGTTATGGGTTTCACTCATCCCGAACAGACATTGGTAGACAAGCTTTGAACCAACTACTCATTAGAACAAGTGTGCAAAACTTACACATGAAATCTCGATACTATCAAAAGAATTGTAAATATGACACATTTGATAAGGCACTATGTCATGTATCCTTTTCATGAGAATTTAAGAGTCAAGCCCTTGAACTCTATGAAGCGGCTCACTTCATTCTCATATAGGTAGACTATATCGGAAATGCTCCCATAATAAGCATTTCAGCAAAACATATGCTATACATCTATTAAGAGAATAATCTCATCCTATCACTTTGCTTTTGTGGTCTAAGTACTTTTTGCCCCTTGGGATGTTTCTATTGTCAAGTACTTCAGTCACTCTAATAATGTACTTTCATCATTGAACTCAAGACTTGATTTTAATCAAGTGTGAGTTGAGTTTCCACTATTGGTGATTAATTAGATATGGGCTTGAGACCCATCCCCAATGATGTCTTCAACACCATGTCTTTTGTCAGACCTTTCGTCAAAGGATCTGCAAGATTATTTTTAGTTCTTACGTACACTATGGAGATTACTCCATTTAAAATTAAATCTTTCACATAGCTATGTCTTATACCGATATGTCTAGATTTTCCATTATATACTTGGCTATATGCTTTAGATAGTGTGGATTGACTATCACAATGTATGGATACAGGTGCTATTGGCTTTGGCCAAATAGGTATCTCATACAACAAGTTTCTTAGCCATTCTACCTCTTTACTACCTGCAGCCAGAGCAATAAATTTTGCAGCCATGGTGGAGTCGACAATGCAAGTTTGTTTCTTCGAACCCCAAGAAAATGCACCTCCACCAAGATTAAAGATCCATCCACTAGTGGAGGCATGATCTTCAACATATGTTACCCAACTGACATCTGTATATCCTTCCAAAACTGAAGGATATCCATTATATGTTAAACTATAGTTGACTTACTGCAAGGATTTGGCAAGTCAATTGGTTGGTACCTGTTGGACGTCATCCCGACTCTTGGTTGGTATCCGTTGATCTTTGTTCCAACTCTTGGTTGGTATCCGAGGTTTTGTCACTCCAACTTTTGGTTGGTACCCTATCTGTTTGTTGTTCTAACTCTTGGTTGGCATTCCGAGTTTGCTATTCCGACTCTTGGTTGGTATTTTATGAGAGAAGTTTGTCCCGACTCTTGGTTGGTATTCGTTGATGGTTTTGTCCCAACTCTTGGTTGGTATCTTTGGTTGTTTCCCAACTCTTGGTTGGTATCTGTTGGTCCTTATTTCCCAACTTTTGGTTGGTATCTTTTGGATGAAATTCAGATCGTATTGGATTGTTACCCCCAGCGTGTCGTTTTCCGACTCTTGGTTGGTAGTCGCTGTTTTGCATTCCTGTGGGGTGCAAATTTCCGGGTTCTTTTGTATTCAATCACCTTATACCTTGAATGTTTGAAAACGATTGCTTTTCACCCCTTCAGGTCCAAGTTGTTTGAATAGGGGCAGCTGTAGCACCCCAAAATTTTCCTTTCATTTTTAACCGTAACTGGCTTTTGTTTCTTTGCATTTAGCATGTTTTGCATTGTATAACATTCGTTCTCGAGGCATGGGATCAAGGCATTCCTATGGCTCAGGTGCATTTCGGAGCAAGAGATTGAACAGCGAACAGAGAGCATCAGAGCTTCGACATTTATTTTGCCCAGCAATCGAGTGATCGATTTTATTTTGTTTTGCAGGTTAACTCCAGATCAGAAATCAACATTCAGGCTTATAACAAGCATTTTCACAGTGACAACGGTCAAAAATGAGGTTCAGCAGCTAAACAGAACTCCAGATAGTTGAAATAGGGCAAATGGACAGATTTCCCACCAAAAGGCGCCAAATTCAAATTTTTGAATGTGTTAATCGGTTAACACATATGGTTAATCGATTAACCATTTGAAAATCAGCCCAAAATTGAGGTTTTAACAGTGTTAACCGGTTAATGCCTACGGTTAACCGGTTAACCATAGCAGAATTTGCCCTGTACGTGAATTTTCAAGTGGATTTGCTTTGGGGTCCAATTTTGATCACTTGAAAGCCCATTTTTGCACTTGGGAAGGATCTAGAACATCATTTGAAATTTGGTTAAATTTCATTTCCCTCCAAAATCCCAAACCTCATTCCATACCACAATTTCCAAACCAACTTCCAAGCCTTTGTTTTGGATCCCAACCAAAGTGGTATTTAAGTGAATTACTCCAAACCACACTCATCTAACCTTCATAATTTCCATTTCAAATTCAGAGTTGATCAATTCTCTCTCAATTCTCTCAATTTCCTCCATAGCCAAAACCTTCATTTAAAGCTTTTTTCTATTGAAATCATTGATTCTTCATTGGACTCCTTGATTTCTAAGAGCAAAACCTCCATCCATTACATTGATTGAAGTGATTTCATCATTCAATTTTCGTGCAAGTTCAGATCTAGATTTTGAGGTGATTGTAGAAGTGCTTATTTGGAGTAATTTGGCTTAATTGTGAAGGATCTTCATTCATACATCATCAACTAGCTTGGATCTTGAAGTATTCCGGACTTCTTTGCTTAGATCTACACAATTACAGTTGAGTCAACAATTACCGAATCAATTCTCCGATTCGTAGGTTAGATTTCTGATCCAATTTAATTTTCAAGCTTATTTGCGTGTTTACCATGTTAATCTTCATGTTCGATTGAATTGTGATGGATTTGAGTTGTTTGATCCTTGATCTGGTTGTGTTGATCTGTTTACATGCTTTTTGAATCATGATTTGCTAGTTTAAGTTCGTGAATAAGTGATTATGCGATCATCCGGTTGATCGGATAAGTGCTTATTTGCTGGAAAGTGGTTCTGTTTGCTGTTTTTCTGCTTCTGGTACAGTGTTAACCGGTTAACGTATATGGTTAACCAATTCAAATATTCAAAATTTTCAAAGTTTTCAGGGTGTTAACCGATTAACGCCTGGTGTTAACCGATTAACACCTACGAATTTCCAGATTTTCACTTGTTTTACACAGGTTAACCGATTAACCGTATGTGTTAACCGATTAACATTGTGCCAGAATGCCATATTTTGTTGTTTTCTTGCATGTTCGCATACCGGTTCGATTCGAATCATTATAGATCAATGTGATGCATTAAAATTGAATTGTTTTGGATATTTGCTGTTGTTTGTGGTTGTTTAATCATAATGTTGTTGCCATGTATGATCATCCTTTCAATTATTTGCATGTTTGCATGTGGTTCGAGTCGATCATTCGTTTGCATGTACGTATGCTTTCATCTCTTGTTTTCCCCACATGTTTGCATCATTCTTGCATCGCTGTTGAGGTTGAGACGCGCTTGTGGCGGCTGCTGCCCCACACATTTTCCCTCCCTCCCACCATTCTAATTGTGCATTTTTCATGTTTCCATTTATCTACTTGTGATTGATTATTCCTTTGTTCTTCTTGTGCTTTCTTGCCATGATCCCCATAGGATTCCTAGTCCCTCCGTTTAGGATGGGAGTAGGAGAGACATTAGGTGCTTAATCCAAGTATGATAACATTAGGGTAGATGTTTCTCCTTTTCATCCAAACTTTAGGAGTACTCTGCATGACAACGTTAGGGCCGAGTTTCCCTTAGACCTTCCGTGCGTCTCTCTTCTCATCTCAAAATCATGCTAACTCATCTAATAAAGGCGATAAACGTTGCGCGCTACGAGCCTTAAGCTACATGGAGAATGATGAGTGAGGGGTCTCCTCTCGTTTATCTAGAATGTTTAGTATTCGTCCCGTTTGGGGGCGATATACGACACATTCGCCTCCGTGTCATAGTCTTTAGTGCAACGTGAATCACAAACCGAATTAATTCACTTCACTAAAAGAATACAAAACAAATTCAAACCTTTTTCCTTCGGGATTAATCGAAACTTCTTTTTTCAGAGAAAGAGTTTTGTTAAGCTTTGATTCCATCACAAACAGGCTTTGTCCCTAACTGCTGAAATCATTGTTTAACCCTACTCGATTAAAACACTTAATCAACCAGTGGTTTCGTGTCCGCCCGAACTATGTTTGCTCTGATCTTTCATACCAGATGAAAGTACGTAAGCACAAGACTGTTGCACCCCAAAATTTGACCAACATTTCTTTACCTAGCTTGGGGTTCATCTCATTCACATTAGCATTATCACTTGCATTTCATTGACATGTATGCAGGAGATCAAGAGGTATGAGTACCAATTAAGACTTTGAAGCTAGCCAAGAAGGTTATTCAAGTGTTCAAGGGTTGATATCTTTGTCAGAGAAATTAAGAGATCCTCAGAGAGATTGGTTGAAACCAAGGTTGTGTGCCTCATAACTTGAGAGTTGTGGGAGCTCCTCAGATGATTCTGAAGCTATGAGGATGGACTTGAAGCTTTGAGAGAGCTTATGAGATGTCTTGAAAGCCATCATGAAGCCTAAAGAGGTCATTGTACAAGATTCAGAAGACTTAGCCATGAGTGGTATAATTAGGGTTTGATTGGGTCAACCCTAGGTCAACTGATGATTTGGAGAGGGTTGAGACCTAATCCAAGAGCCTTGTGATCATGGATTGATGCATTGAGATTCTATAAGGATGATTCTAAGGTCAACTCATCATGATTGAGGAGTTTGAGAAGTTTCAAGCTAGGGTTTCTAAGGCTTGACAGTGTAAAATCCCCTAGTTTGACCCCTATCTTCAAGGCAGTCTAGCTCAAGATGTGATTGTCATATCATCCTACCCCCAACATGAATGTTGTAGAGCTTGTTCTTAGCTTTAATTTGAGTACTAGAAGTCTTTGATAGGATTTGAAGAGCTCAAGTTATGACTTTGACAAGTTGCAGGTCATCTGAGGTATGTGAATCTGGGGCCTTGAAAGTCACCCTACTTGCATCCCACTTTTGCCCAAGAAGGATGATTCCTATGAACTTTTGTTCAACATGAATGTTGTTCCTTATCTTCTTAGATTTCTAGAGAGTACTAGAAGTCCTTGATAGGATTTGTAGAACTCAATGAAGGTGAGATATAACTTAGAAGGGGGGGGGGGTTGAATAAGTTTAGAAAATTAATACTTGAAATAAATCACACAATTATTTTTATCCTGGTTCGTTAAACAACTACTCCAGTCCACCCTTCCAGAGTGATTTGCCTTTCTCAACAAGGTCTTAATCCACTATTAAATCAAACTGATTACAATAGTATAACCTAAGAACTACAGTTCTTAGTCTTCTCAAGAGCTACTGATTCAAACTGAATCCTCTTAAGGAAATTCCTTTACAAACAATGTAAATAAAATACAAGAGTTTTTAATGCTTCTATAAAGCTATAATCACAACAGTGATTTTTCTCTTAAGATTTAAGTACAAAGATTCTATGAAGAATAAGAATGAGAGCTTAAGAATATTTGATTTCTTTTCAGCAAGTGTATAGCTCAAGAGTGTGTAACTGAAGAATGAAGTGAGAGGCTCCTTTTATAGGCAACTGAATTATCCACGTTGAAAAGAGAGTCCAAAAGGTCTGAGCCTTTTTGTCTTCACATGTACTGACCTTTCCTTGAAATAGATGGCACAGATAAATCCTTTTTGTCTGTGTAAGTGTGTCTAGCACAAATAAGGAAAGAGACGTTGAATGATTCCAACGGATACATTCTTGAAAACACTTCTCCAGTTTCAGCAAGTTCTTCAGAGTCTGAATGGATCAGAGTCTTCTGATGAGTTTCAGAACTGTGCTGTATCAGAGTCTTCTGCAGCTTGTGTGCTTCTAGCGTGTTGATCATCAGAGCATCTTGACACAGAACTTCAGTACTTGGCAGCGTAGGTACTTTCAGAAACTTCTGTAGATCAATGCTTTGAGAAACTCTTCAATCAATATTCTTCTATACTTCTGATGCTACATCTTCAGATGCTTCTGATTATCTTCAGATGCTTCTGACTCAGAATGTTATGGAGCTTCTTTCTTCAGATCCTTCTGGAGACTACGCTCAGGATCTTCTGTAAGGAGCAAGCAGATTCATCTGTAAGATGCATCTAGCGCTTCAGATTCAGAATACCTTCTTGTATTCAAAGACAGATTTGCTTCTAGAGAGTCAATATAATTTTAATCTGCAGTAAAACTCTCAAACAAATTTTAGAGTATATAATTCTTAAATATAAATTTCCTAACAGTTATCATCAAAACAAAGAGTAATTATTAAGAACCAATCTGTGTTCTAACAATCTCCCCCTTTTTGATGATGACAAAAAGTATCAGAAATTTTATTTAATTGAACTTAAAGAATTATAACTCCCCCTGAGATGATGAATCTCCCCCTGAGTTAAATATGAAAAAGGAATAGAAACTTCCCTTTTTATCTTGAGTAATCTTCAGAGTCAGATCTTGTCTGTCTTGTAATAATCAATGGTCAGAATATCTTGCAGATATAAGATTCAGATTTTGATAAAGAATAAATGATCTGAGAAACTCAGAGGTTCTTTATAGAGTGTTCTTATCAAAAGTTCTGAAATAGTCAATTAAAATATTAGAAGGAATAGATATGTCTGAAGATTCATTCTAGTGAAATTATATTAAATAGTTCAGATCTTTATTTTCTCCCCCTTTTTTGTCATAAGCAAAAAGTAAAAACTTTTAAAAAGGACAAGTAAAAGGAATAAAAGCAGATAATTCAATGGAGAAAAATAGTCAGATTTAATTAATTATAACAGATCAAAAAGTACATCAGAAGATATTACAAAACATTCAGATGCAAAGATAACAGATGCACAAACATGAGAAAAAAAAATCTAAGTGTGTTTAGACAAAAGCATCTTCAAAAGGTCTGTGATCTCAGATTGTGATTGCTCTTGTTTTGACATGAACTTAGTGATTGTCTCATTCTTCTCATCTTGTTTGGTCATCCATTCTGACATGTCCTCAGATTTCTTGTCTTGCTTCGCCATCCAAGATCTGATTTCAGATTGACCAGCTTCCAGAGCAGCAATCTTGTTTGCCAAATCTGGATTTTCTGTCTTGATTTCAGATGATGGAGGTTCTGTATCCTGAACAGAGTCAATAGCCATATGTTCTGGAGATCCTGAAGAGGGTTCTACCAGAGTCATAGTTAAAGTAGGGGCAATTTGTTCTGGTGGAGGAGGAGGTGGAGGAGCATCCAAACACAGCAGAGGCCCAGTCTTGTTATCAATCCAGAATTGATTCCTTTCAGCTCTGAGCTTTGCATCATCAGAACAGATGTTCTTCAGATTAGAAGCTACAGTGTTGAATCTATTTAGAAATCCTTTCCAGATGATTTCAGTCTCATTTACATCCATAGATTCAGAGCATCTTCTTTGAACAGTACCTAAAGACATCTGTAATTCTTGCAAAAACGTTTGAAATAAATGTTCAATATTAAGTCTGGGAGGAGGTTTAAGCAAGGTTTCTAGAGTCATCTATTTAGGCTTTGGAGTTGGTGGTATCAATGATTTTGGAATGGAAATCAGAGGAGGGGGAACATATGGGAAAAATGGAATTTCTGGTTTCTGAGGAAGGGATCTGTTTAAGGCATTAATCAGATTGGGTTGAGGTCTGGTGCGTGGGTAAACATCATCAAAGACTGCATTAGAGTATGGTACAAAAGCAGATTTTGATGGTTTATCAGATGCGACTGTGTTGTCAGATGCAGAATGCAGAGCTGAAACAGCAGCTTTACCAGATTTATCAGATATGGTGGCTAAAGATCCTTCATTTTCCATAGATTTAATATATGAAAGGATCACAGATGGAAGGGTTGGTGTAAGTTTAGGTCTCAGAGGTGTCAAGGGTTCAGAGGGCTCAACTCTATCATAAAAATCTTTAAGTTTGAAACCATAAGATAAATTATGATACAGAGAGGACACTTGAGCACAAGAGATTCCAGATGATGATGGAATAGAAGAAGGAACAATCATCTCAGATGAAGGTTCAGGTGGAGGCATAGGTTCTGGAATTGTAGTTTTGGTAGGTACAGATGATTCAGGTTCAGGGTCATGAACAGGATATTTGTCAGAAGGATTAATCAGAAAGTCAGGGTGAATGTCTGATTCAGATGAATTTGAGGATGTTTCTGGTGTACAAGAGGTAGAAGAAACTTGAAACACTGTTTTTAATGGAGTGATGTCAAGAACTTCTGTCTCAGGGATGTGAGATGGTTCTGAAGGAATATCAGGTTGTTGAGTAGGTGGTTCAGATGAAACAAGAGCAGAAGTTACTTGAGTGGGTTCAGAAGTAACAGTTGCTACAGGTTCAGAAGATTGAATTGGTGAAGGTGGAATGACAGATTCTTTTAGTGATTGATCTTCTGTGGTTTGTTTTTTTGGGAGATTTTCTGTTGTGGGTGATGCAGATTTTTGTTTATCAGAATTTTGTGGTAGTTCTGATGGTTGTGTTGGTTGTGGTTCTGTTTGGTGTGAAATAGTTGGTTGAGGTTCTGTAGGTTGTGGATCTGATGGTTGTGGAGTAGATTTTGATGGTTTTGGAGTGAAGTGTTTGATGTGTAATTTTGGTTGAGGTGGTTTTGATATAGGAGCAGTAGGTTGTTTCTGAGGTGATACAGAGCTGGGGGCAGCAACAGATGTAGTTTGAGTAATAGGGGGTTTGGGAACAGACTTAATAGAATCATTTATAACAGCAGTTTTAGAAGAGACAGAAGCTTTAATACCTTTGAGTTTAATCCTTTTAGCAGATGCAGCTTCTCCAGAATCTTTTCTTTTCAGAAGATCCTTAGGACTTTTAGCAATCTTAGCCTTCTTCTGGACAGGTTCAGATTCTGCTGCAGGTTGAGGTCTTTTCCTCTGAGGTGGAACTTTTGCTTCTTCTTCTTCTTCTTCTCCTGCATCTGGTAGGGGTTGCTTGACAAGTTGAAATACATTTGCAGGAACAGGCACTCCTTCTCTTTTGCATTCCTCTATATACATCAGAACAATGTGTCTAGGTTCTTCAGCAAAAAATAGAGGGAAATCTGATACTGGAATCCTTTTATTCAGATCAGACATGTTCAACTTCTTTGGAGCAGTGGTAAGTTCATCTACAATCTTGAGTCTCAGAAGGCTCTTAGTGTTCAGAGGCTTTCCCATAATGAACTCAAGTTCCTCTGTTACACCAGCATCATACAGAGCAGCCACTAAACCATTTTCAGTGAGAAGATCTGAGAGCAGCCTTCCAAAAGGTATCCAATTCCTGATCTTCTGAGTCTTTTCCTTTACAGATTCTCTGGATGCATTTATGTGATTCCACAGATGCATGAACAATAAGTAAGGAAGATCTACCTTATTACTCTGACTGAGGCAGTACATAAAATAGATCTGCTCATTGTTGACATAATCTGGGGAGTTTGTTGATTTTCTGTGATGAATGCATCCCATGAAGATCTTGGCCCAGATCTTGTATTATGGTTTCAGATCTTTGAATTTGTTAGAGGCTTGTCCAGCAGTCATAACCTCATCATAGACTTCATCCATATCAACACGTCCAACTGGCAGATGTGAAACACCATCTGTTTCTTCATAACCAATCAGTTTTCTAATAAGATCCTCTGTGATGATGATCTCCTTCCCCAACACAGATGACAGAATGAACTTTGGATACACAGATGCATGGATCCAGAATTCCTTAATAAGCAAAGGGTAAACTGGTCCAAACAGTCTATCAAAGTATTTTACCCAGCCTTGAGCTCTAACAATGGAGCGAAAATCAAACCCATTTTCAGCCAGTGAGTCAAACTCAACCATGGGTTCACACAACACTTCTAACTTTTCAACAGGTGTGAGAAGAGTTCTCTGAGGAGGAATGTAAGGATTAGCACCAAGATTGTCTGAAGTTACAGCAGCCATTGTTGATTGAAACTGAGCAGTTGTTGATGAAGAAGACGCCATTGAAGAATGCTTTTTAGAACACTTAGGTTTTGGGTTTTTGTGAAGAGAGAACAAGAGATGAAAATGCATATAAATTCTGAGAGTGAAAAGTGTGAAAGTGAAAACACTTCAAGTATTTATAGTAAACACATAGGCACACCAAAAGACAGAATTAAAGCACGTTTGAGAGCATTAAATGAAAAGAATAAAATCATTTCAAATAATAAATGCTTCTGACAGATTTGGGGGGAAAACCAAGAATTGAACTATTCAAATTTCACCTCAAATGTCTTTTCAGTTGTCCATACGCCATCTCTTCAGAATTTGTGGGACACGTGTTTGCTTGCATGCTGTTCTGAATTCTCTCAAGAAATGAAACGTTAGCCACGTTCAGATCTTCTAAAGATGGTCAGTTCAGATTTTCACATCAGAAATAATAATCAGAATAGAATAAATGAACAGAAGAAATACTTCAGATCATTAAACATTTTGCATCTGAGAGATTGCTTCTGATAAATATTACTCTGGACAAAAATCCATACAAATATTTTTCAGAATGAACTTAAATCTATCCTCAGCAAGGGGTTTTGTAAAAATATCTGCCCATTGATGATCTGTATCAACAAAGGCTAAGTTTATGATTCCCTTCTGAACATAGTCTCTGATGAAATGATGTTTAATTTCTATATGTTTTGCCTTAGAATGCAAAATTGGATTTTTTGACAAACATATAGCAGAAGTATTATCACAGAAGATAGAAAGATTACTCTCATAGATTTGATAATCTTCTAATTGAATCTTCATCCAGAGCATCTGAGTACAACATCCAGCAGCAGCAATGTATTCTGCCTCTGTAGTTGATAGTGCTATGGTAGGTTGCTTCTTGCTGTACCATGAGATCAGATGACTTCCAAGAAACTGACAGCTTCCAGAAGTGCTTTTACGTTCAACTCTGTCTCCAGCATAGTCAGCATCACAGAATCCAACTAATGAAAATTCATCAGATCTTCTGTAACACAAGCCCATGTTAGCAGTACCTTTCAGATACCTTAGAATCCTCTTAACAGCTGTTAAGTGTGATTCTCTAGGATCTGATTGGAATCTAGCACATAAGCAGACACTAAACAGAATATCTGGTCTAGAAGCAGTCAAGTATAGAAGAGATCCTATCATACCTCTGTAGAGTTTTTGATCTACCTTCTTACTTACCTCTTCCTTACCTAGAGTGCTTGTAGGATGCATTGGAGTCTTTGCCATTTTGCTATCAACCATATTAAACTTCTTCAGAAGCTCTTTAACATACTTGGTTTGATGTATGTAGGTGCATTCTGGAGTCTGATTGACTTGGATTCCCAAGAAGAATCTCAATTCTCCCATCATGCTCATTTCAAATTCTTCCTGCATACATTTAGCAAACTCCTTTCCAAGCGTAATATTTGTTGATCCAAAAATAATGTCATCTACATAAATTTGACAAATCAACAGATCTTTCTTAACAGTTTTACAGAATAAAGTTGTATCCACTTTTCCTCTGATAAAATTTTTCTTCAGAAGAAAATTGCTCAACCTCTCATACCAAGCTCTGGGAGCTTGTTTTAATCCATAAAGAGATTTCTTTAATTTAAAAACATGATCTGGAAAGTTTTCACTTTCAAATCCAGGAGGTTGATGGACATATACTTCTTCTTCTATAATACCATTAAGAAAGGCACTTTTAACATCCATCTGATACAGAGTGATGTTATTCTGTGCAGCAAAAGAAATCAGAAGGCGTATAGATTCTAACCTTGCCACTGGAGCATATGTCTCAGTGTAATCAATACCTTCTTGCTGACTGTATCCCTGAGCAACCAGCCTTGCCTTATTCCTTTCTACTTCTCCTTTTTCATTCAGCTTATTTCTGAAAACCCATTTTGTTCCTATAATATTGAATCCTTTGGGTCTAGGAACCAGATCCCAAACTTCATTTCTGGTGAATTGATTTAGCTCTTCTTGCATAGCTATAATCCATTCATTATCTTCCAGAGCCTCATCTACAGATGTTGGTTCTATTATTGACACTAAGCCAAATAAAGAAGATTCAGAAGTTCTGAGAAATGATCTTGTCCTGATTGGATCATCTTTCTTTCCAATAATCACATCTTCTGGATGAGATGATTTGATTCTGGAGGAAGATCCTCTGACAGTTGGTCTTTCAGAAATTTGCAAGTTGTTTAGTTGGGAAGTCAAAGGTGTAGCATCTGGAGTTGCTTCAGATTCTTTGATATTTGCCTTTTCTGCCTCTGATCCTTCAGAGTCTGTGAGAATCACTTCTCTATCTGCAGAACTTTCAAACTGCTTTGCCTTTTCAGAGCCAAGCTTATCATCAAATCTAACATGAATAGATTCTTCAACAATCTGTGTTTCAGTATTGAATACTCTGTAGCCTTTAGAGCGTTCAGAATAACCAAGCATGAAACACTTCTGTGCTTTGGAATCAAACTTGTTCAGATTATCTTTAGTATTAAGAATATAACAAATACATCCAAAAGGATGAAAATAAGAAATGTTAGGCTTTCTGTTTCTCCACAATTCATAAGGAGTCTTTTCCAGAAGAGGTCTTACAGACACTCTGTTCTGAATATAGCAAGCTGTGTTAATTGCTTCTGCCCAAAAATGTTTTGCCAGATTTGTCTCATTGATCATGGTTCTGGCCATCTCTTGCAATGTTCTATTTTTCCTCTCTACAACTCCATTTTGTTGTGGAGTTCTAGGGCAGGAGAAATCATGTGCAATGCCTTTTTCAGAAAAATATTTTTCAAAATGTTTATTTTCAAATTCTCCACCATGATCACTTTTGACTTTAATAATTTTGGAATCTTTTTCAATCTGAACTTGATTGCAGAAGTCAAAGAACACATAATGAGACTCATCCTTGTGTTTTAGAAACTTTACCCATGTCCATCTGCTGTAGTCATCTACAATGACTAATCCATACTTCTTGCCTCTGATGGATGCAGTTTTCACTGGTCCAAACAGATCAATGTGAAGTAATTCCAATGGTCTGGAGGTAGACACAACATTTTTTGATTTAAAATGAGATTTTGAAATTTTACCTCTTTGACATGCTTCACACAGAGCATCTGAGTTGAACTTCAACTTAGGAAGTCCTCTGACCAGATTGAGTTTATTAATCTGAGATATACGTCTCATATTAATATGCCCCAATCTTCTATGCCAGACCCATTGCTCATCATTCACAGATAAGAGGCATTTTACATTTTGAACTTTAAGTTCTGAAAGGTTAATTTTATAAATGTTGTGTTTCCTCTTTCCACTGAATAGGATAGAGCCATCCTTTTGAGATACAGCTTTGCAACATTTTTGATTAAAGATTATATCATAACCATTGTCACTTAATTGACTTATGGACAACAGATTATGTTTCAATCCTTCAACTAACAGAACATTAGTAATAGAGGGAAGCTTACCATTTCCAATAGTGCCAGATCCAATGATCTTGCCCTTCTGGTTCCCTCCAAACTTCACGTCCCCTCCAGATCTAAGTTCCAGGCTTTGGAACATAGACCTTTCTCCTGTCATGTGTCGTGAGCATCCAGAGTCCAGGTACCATGATTGGTGTCCTGACTTTGCTGCTAAGAACATCTGCAACAGGAATTATTCTGTCTTTAGGTACCCAGATCTTCTTGGGTCCTTTGGGGTTAGTTGGTTTGCAAGTTTGTCTAAACTTCTGTTTTGCAACGTAGTGTTTATTCTGACTTGCCTTTGGTTTAAACACATAAGTACTCTTCTCAGAGCTTGTGTGTTTAATGTCATTCAGATGACCAAATTTGAATTGAGAGTACAGAGGTGTCTTACTGATAAAAAGTTTGTCAACAGGTTTTGGATTGCTTCCAGATGAAGACTCATATCCAATGCCTCTTCTGTTGTTTCCACTAACACCATAGATCATGGAAGCCATCTTGCTTCTGTCTATGCTCTTAGTGAGAAACTTCTGAAAACTAGAGTCATATTTTTCTAAAATATTTTCACAAGACTTAGTTTCAGAATCAGATTCTTGTTGAGTTCTATCAAAGTCATCTTTGATTTTTAAATTTATTTCCTTCTGCTCAACAAGTTCTGTTTTCAGAAGATCAATCTCAGATTCAAGATTGCTTTTCAGCTTCTTGTATTTGAGTTTGATGTTGTTGTAACTTTTAAGAACTTCTGTTAAAACTTTAATGAGTTCTTCTTTGGTAAGTTTGGCCATTACCTCTTCTGCATCATCATCAGATTCAGATTCTGATTCATATCCAGAGGTACCTTCCTCTTGATCCTCTGTCCTGGCCATCAATGCAACATTTGCACATTCTTCTTCAGATTCAGAAGATGACTCACACTCATCAGAGTCATCCCATGTTGCCATCAGAACCTTTTTCTTCTTGTTGAACTTCTTCTTAGGTTTTTCTTTCAGAAGTTTAGGGCAGTCATTCTTGTAGTGCCCAGGTTCTTTGCACTCATAGCACACCACATCTTTCTTGGCAGATCTTCTGTGACTAGAAGATTATTTCCTGTTGTCAGATCTTCTGAAGTTGTTAAACTTCTTTCCCTTGTGCTTCCAGAGTTTGTTAATCCTTCTGGACAGCATGGACAACTCATCTTCTTCTTCAGAAGAAGATTCTTCAGAGCTTTCTTGAATAACCTGCAAAGCTTTAGCAGTTTTGTTAGATTTTAAAGCTATGGATTTACCTTTATCTTTCTTCTGGGGTTCATCTTCTTCCAGCTCAATTTCATGACTTCTCAAAGAACTGATAAGTTCTTCTAAGGAGATCTTGTTCAGATCTTTTGCCATCTTTAATGCAGTCACCATTGGTCTCCATCTGGTGGGAAGACTTCTGATGATTTTCTTGACATGATCTGACGTTGAGTAGCCCTTGTCCAGAACTTTCAGACCAGCTGTAAGAATCTGAAATCTAGAAAACATAGTTTCTACATTTTCAGAATCTTCCATTTTAAATGCCTCATACTTCTGTATGAGCGCCAGAGCCTTTGTCTCTTTAACCTGGGAGTTTCCCTCATGAGTCATTTTGAGTGATTCAAACATGTCATGAGCAGTATCTCTGTTAGTAATCTTCTCATACTCAGTATGAGAAATTGCATTAAGCAATATAGTTCTGGCTTTGTGGTGATTCTTGAAGTCTCTTTTCTGCACTTCAGTCATTGATTTTCTATCAATCTTTTTGCCATCCTCTCCAGTAGAATGTACATATCCATCAATGACCAAATCCCAAAGATCAGCATCATACCCAAGAAAAAAACTTTCTATTCTATCTTTCCAATAGTCAAATTTTTCTCCATCAAACATTGGAGGTTTGGTACTGATCCTATCCTTCTCTTCATATTTATTGTTGATTGAATTATCAGCCATGATAACAAATAAATATATAGATCAAAGTATATCTCCTCTGGATCTTTACTGACACTGTTAAGTGATAGCACACTCAGAACCGGAGCTCTGATGCCAACTGAAGGTGAGATATAACTTAGAAGGGGGGGTTGAATAAGTTTAGAAAATTAATACTTGAAATAAATCACACAATTATTTTTATCCTGGTTCGTTAAACAACTACTCCAGTCCACCCTTCCAGAGTGATTTGCCTTTCTCAACAAGGTCTTAATCCACTATTAAATCAAACTGATTACAATAGTATCACCTAAGAACTACAGTTCTTAGTCTTCTCAAGAGCTACTGATTCAAACTGAATCCTCTTAAGGAAATTCCTTTACAAACAATGTAAATAAAATACAAGAGTTTTTAATGCTTCTATAAAGCTATAATCACAACAGTGATTTTTCTCTTAAGATTTAAGTACAAAGATTCTATGAAGAATAAGAATGAGAGCTTAAGAATATTTGATTTCTTTTCAGCAAGTGTATAGCTCAAGAGTGTGTAACTGAAGAATGAAGTGAGAGGCTCCTTTTATAGGCAACTGAATTATCCACGTTGAAAAGAGAGTCCAAAAGGTCTGAGCCTTTTTGTCTTCACATGTACTGACCTTTCCTTGAAATAGATGGCACAGATAAATCCTTTTTGTCTGTGTAAGTGTGTCTAGCACAAATAAGGAAAAAGACGTTGAATGATTCCAACGGATACATTCTTGAAAACACTTCTTTAGTTTCAGCAAGTTCTTCAGAGTCTGAATGGATCAGAGTCTTCTGATGAGTTTCAGAACTGTGCTGTATCAGAGTCTTCTGCAGCTTGTGTGCTTCTAGCGTGTTGATCATCAGAGCATCTTGACACAGAACTTCAGTACTTGGCAGCGTAGGTACTTTCAGAAACTTCTGTAGATCAATGCTTTGAGAAACTCTTCAATCAATATTCTTCTATACTTCTGATGCTACATCTTCAGATGCTTCTGATTATCTTCAGATGCTTCTGACTCAGAATGTTCTGGAGCTTCTTTCTTCAGATCCTTCTGGAGACTACGCTCAGGATCTTCTGTAAGGAGCAAGCAGATTCATCTGTAAGATGCATCTGGCGCTTCAGATTCAGAATACCTTCTTGTATTCAAAGACAGATTTGCTTCTAGAGAGTCAATATAATTTTAATCTGCAGTAAAACTCTCAAACAAATTTTAGAGTATATAATTCTTAAATATAAATTTCCTAACAATTATCATCAAAACAAAGAGTAATTATTAAGAACCAATCTGTGTTCTAACACTCAAGTTATGGCTTTGACAAGTCAAGGGCATTTTGGTCATTTGGAGATTATAGGTCATTTCAAGCATAAGGCCATAACTCCTATTTCCAAGCTTCAAATGGAAAAATCTTCAACATCAAACTTGCTTAAAATGATATTTTAAGGCTAGTAAGGAGGTCATGAGATGTTGAAAAGGCTTGTAGCTCAAAATGGTAAAAATGACCTAAAATGGAGGCATAAGTTAAATAAGTCAAAGTTGGAAATTGAAATTTCGAAGCTACACATCCAAACCATGGCATGTAATAGGCCATTTTGACTCTAGAAAACATTTTAGAAACAATGGTTCAGCCACATTTTTGATTTGAAGGCTAGATCATGGACTTGCTTTGGAAAATGGTTACTTGCATATTAAGGTACATATACAAAACACAAGGGAAAGCAATGTACAAGCTAGCTAAGTATCTTAACACCTCATATATCTCATCTAAGGAGATTTTCAAATCAGAACAAGTTGCTGCAAGAGGCATAGCATGAGATGGTACATGAGATGGATTGAAATAAAAAAACTCATGACATGAGAATCCCAAATTCTCATTGGATGATTCCAGAAAGTTCTGGATGGGTCTGAACCATCCTATATATGGATTAGAACTTGCTCAGATGCAAGGTTGGTGAGAGATTAGAGAGGAGAGTGAGATAGCCATTTCAATTTCTTCCATTGCAAGTTGAAATCAATTTCTACATTCCACACCTTTTCCATTGCTTCTTTCAATCCCAACACCTTCCATTGATCATACTGAATGTGTGCATACCAAATTGAGGGCAAGATCATGAAGAATTGAGGAGATAGCTTTTGGATTTTGGGAGCTGCAAGTCACAATCGGATTTGGAGATTCAGGCTTCTTTGATCAAATCTTTTGCAAACAGAAGCTTTAACACCAATCAAGGAGTGATTCTGAAGAATTTGAGAGGTTGAAGTGGAGCTTTGACCTATCTGGTATTCAACATTTGACAGGTTTGTAACTTTTCTTCTACACCCTAATTTAAGCATAATTAGTTAGATTTGTTAGGTTAGAATGGTTAGAGACAAGTAGGAGATGGATTTTGGGAAGTTTGAGATCAATTGGTGAAGTTTGAGTTAGTGACACCATTTTTGTTTTGATCAAGAACACGATGTATGATGAGATATAACATGAGTTTAATATCAAGATTTAACCAGTGTGAGGTGGTGATCATTCTGAGGTAATCAATTTCAAGAATAGTCAGAATTGATGTTTGAGCATATTTTGATCTTGGATCGGGTTTAGGGATTGAGGATGATTCAATTGATTCTAATACCATGGTTGTGATCAGGGTTGAATTTAGAGTAGATTAGGGTTTTGAACCATGGATTTTGGTTGAGAATTGAGGTGATACGATTGTGGTGGAGCTTGAGCTATGAAGCTCTGTTTCCATGGCTTCTTCATTCAAACCCTGGCTGAAGGAAGAAGATGATGTGATGGCCGTTGGATGGAGAGTGGACTCATTGACTGGGCGTGGATCTAAAGGCTGAGATTCAATTTCGCATTTGGAGAGGGAAGTCTGAAGATATTAAAACGCGGCGTTTCATTAAAACTGTGGTCTTGGGCTTTAGTGGACTGATTGATATCCCCACCCCACTCTCATGGTCCATTGCATTTTGAACTAATTTTCATTGCTAAATGCATCGTGTTCTTTTCTTTTTCTTTATAATTTTTGAATTGATTTTCTGATTAAATAACTGGGCCTAGCGCATTTATTGTTTGCACCCCCATTTAGGGCCCATCTGCATATTGAACTGTATGGCATTGCTATTTGCACCAATGTTTTACCATTTTATTTTCTTTTTCTCCATTTTTCTTAAATCTTTGAAAATTCATAATAAATAGAAAAATAATTATTTTTGCATGGGTATTTTTTCTCCTATTTCATATTAATGTCTAGAAAATTATAAAATTAAAACATTTGCATTTCATGCATTTTTAATATTTTTTTGTGTATTTTCTCTTTTGATAGCATTTTAATTCATTTTATGTTGATGCATAGATTTGTAGAATTTTGTTTAGCTAGTTCCCTTTGAATTTTTAGGCCATTATTTTTAGGATAGTTAGATTAGGACTTTAGCTCACCTCTGTATTTATTCCATAATTTTGTGATTAATTTTTGATTAGTTTTGATTAGATGACTTTAGGTTGTATAGAATTAGGTTAATCCTTAACATAGGTCCACAATAACTCTAGAATTTTGGGTTTTTAGGTCAAGTTAGATGTTGGGACATATAGGGTATTAAGGGTAGGTATGTAGGATTCCCTAGAAATTATATTAGATTTTAATATAATAGTATACTATTTTTAATTGATTTTTGTAGTTGATTGTTGTTTGTGTGGCCCTTGTGGGCTTGTATTTTGTTTTGCCTTGCTTTGTGGGTTTTTGCTTGGCTTGATGGGCTTGGTCTTGCTTTGAGGAGCATGGAGGAGCATAGTAGAAGACTTGGAGATTGAAGAAGGAGCTTGAGAGCTTGAGGCCTTGTGTCTTTTGTTGTTGTTTTAGGGTTAGGAATTAGGTAGAGCTTAGACTTAGTAAATTTCTTTCTTAAACATGGATGGTATCTTTCACCTCCATTCTTCCCCATGATTCAAAGTCCTTCCATGGTATTCACCTCCCTCCTTTGGAGGGATAAGTGATTGTACCTAGGAAGTAGAACCTTTGAGGGAACCATTCTTTTGATGTTAAACCCTTATAGGTCACCTTGGGTGGTCAATAAGCAGTTTAATACCCTAGCTTATCCAGTTAAGTGATTTCTTTTGGTTTGAGTATCTTGAGAGATGTTGGGCTTGAGTGTGAAGATGAAGACCTCATTGAAGAGTATGAGAGAGGATGATTCCTTGAGCATTGTCATTGCAGCTGAAGCTTGAAGAGCAAGAAGAACAAGAACAAGTTGATACTTGAAGATCCAGTAAAGATTGAATGAAGAGCTGAGGCTTAAAGATTGAAGGATGAAGTTGATACTTCTAAGTGATTAAAGGTTACTCTGAGAAGCTGAAGCTTGTAGGAAGAGAAGACCAAGTTGAGACTGGTAAAGCAAAGAGAGCTTGAGATCTTGAAGACTAAGTTGATACTTATGAAGAGGATTCAATTGAGATTGAGTGAAGAGCTGAGGCTTGAAGAACAAAGGATAAGTTGACACTTACTTTGAAGTTTGAAGATCCTGAAGGAATCAAGTTGATACTTGTGGTTAAGAGTGAAGCCTGAAGGTGGAACTGATTAAGGAGCTGAAGCTTGAAGAAGAAGAATAAGTTGAAACTTATGTTGAAGGGTTGAAACCTGGAAAAGCAAATTGATATTTGTCAAGAGTGATGGAGGTCTGAAGACTGAGTTGCTGTCAGAAGAGCTGAGGCTTGGAGTTGGAAGAGGGAGGAGTTGATCTGTTTTCTTGTCTGTTTCTTCTCTGTATTGCTGATGTGCCTTGTTTGACTTGCTTGATGCATTAGAATAAGTTCATGACTAGACTAACTTTAATCTAGGAGCATGATTGCACTAGAGGTTGAGTTGCTCCCTCTGCTTGTATTGTTACTGTATTGCTTTGCTTGCGGGTATTCGGTAGAGCCCAGCTCCCTTGCCCATGTGGTTTGTTTTGCTTGATAGCATGATGTTATTTTATCTGTATGATTGCAGTTTACTGTATTTTGCTTGATAGCATGATGTTTTATCTTTCAGTATGATTACTTTTATTCATTCTGGCTTGAGGTTGAGATGAGCTTGTGGAGGCTGCTTCCCCACACACATTTCCTCCCTCACTTGCATTGCATGCATTTTTACTGTATTACTGTTTACTGTTTAAGCTGATGCTTTATCTATTTCTGTGTATCATTGACATGATCCCTTAAGACTCTCATTTCCTTTGATAAGGAAGTGATGATAGAACTTTAGGTTGAAACCTATGCATGATAACTTCTAGGAGTTCCCTATTTCAAACCTCAACCATAGGATGAATCCTTGGCATGACAACAGTAGGACTTGATAGTCTCCCCGTAGTTGAGCCTGTTCTCTTCTCATCTCAAAACAACTTAAGATACAGTAATCATGAATGATTTCTTTCGTACGTTACGAGCCTTAAGCTATCTGAGAAAGGATTGTGGGAGAGTTTCTTTCCCACAGTCTGGATGTTTAGTATGGTACCCTTTGGGTGACATGCGACGCATTCACTCTCAGGTCATAGTCTCTAGTACGATTGAAATTGCAAACACAATAAAAAACACTTCTTGCGTAAAAGACAGAAAACGAACTTCAAACCTTTTTGCCCCGTGGGCCCATAAGTCAAAGGAAGCTTTTCTGAAGAAAAGAGTGTTGGTAAACTTCAGCGCCAACGCAAACAGGCTTTGTCCCTAACTGCTGGAACTGTTGTTTAACCCTACTCGATAAAACAGATGAATCTGAATCCCCGTAATGCGTAATATCCCGAACTACGTAAGCTCTGATCTCTCATACCTGTTGAGAGTACGTAGGCACAATACTGATGTATTGGCGAGCTACCTTCCCCGTAACCCGTCGTAGGTCGAACTACGTTGACTCTGATTTCTCATTCTCTGATGAGAATACGTAGGCATAAAGTGTGATGCTTTGCCGAGTCATTTTCTTTTCTGTTTAAGCCAGCCTTGATAGGTAGATAGATAAACCAACTCGTCCAGTAAACACAACAAGCGTGGATCCCGTCGAGTACGACGGACGTGAGGGGTGCTAATACCTTCCCCTTGTGTAACCGACTCCCGAACCCAGACAACGGTTGCGATGACCTTGTCTTACCCTTTTTCGTCAGGTTTTTCCGATCGTTTCCTTTCCCGCTTTGAGGGATAAATAACGAAAGGTGGCGACTCTTCTGTTTTGCCGGCACCTTATTTTCGCGGAAGCGACATCTGGCGACTCTGCTGGGGAACTTGATAGTTTCCTAGGGATCCAACGTTCCGTATGCGAGTCAGTTTCGGGATCCGACATCCCCTGCGAGAGTCAATCCTAGCGCTTATATGATTACTTGTTGGGTTGTGTTTATTTATCGCATTTTTATTTCCTGCACTTTATTTTCAGTATGATATGATTATCTGTGCTGTTGTGGGAGGGGCATTCTGATGAGTGAGAAGCCAGACCCAGGCTTGAGTGAACATAGCATTAGTTGTGGAAATTAGTGGGCGCGTGCTTGCTTTGTAGGCACTAGTGTCTCATGAAATCCACGCTCAGACGAGGTTCTTCCGGTTGGCTTCTCTTTCAACCCTTTGGGTTGAGACGGTTGCTGGTTTGGAGGATTGTCGACTCTGGGGACCGATCATTTGTGATTCATCCGAGTGAGGCCGCTTCATGAGCTGGTGATGCCACACCTTCTGGGTATCGTATCACCCCTCTTGAATGTCTGTAACGCTGATGAACGCATAGGATGCCGAACTTGAGTCAGTTTAGGTCCATACATGTGAGCAGGGTTGGGTTTATTGCAGGAAACTTTGACCTTCAGACCACCTGGTTTTCTTGATAGTGGATCAGTTTTGTTGGGATCTGAGGTTCTCATCTGCAGATATATGATTGTTCTTGACAGAGCAGGTTTTTGATTGGGATCAGAGGATCTTATCATCAGATGTGTATTTGTTCTTGACAAAGCAGGTTCATGACTAGGGTCTGAGGATCTCATTATCAGATGTTTGTTCTTGATAGAGCAGAGTTCTGGTTATCAGTTGTTTGTTCTTGACAGAGCAGATTTTTGGTCCTGTATCAGAGGTCCTTATTATCAGATGTGTGTTCTTGACAAAGCAGTTTTGGTCCTGTATCAGAGGTCCTTATTATCAGATGTTTGTTCTTGACAGAGCAGAATTATGGTCCTATGTATATGGCCCTATCAGATGGTTGTTCTTGACAGAGCAGATTTGTGGTCTGATACCAGGGTTTTCTTATTATCAGATATAGTGGTTGTTCTTGACAGAGCAGCGTCATGATTTTGTTGATACAGAATCTCCACAGCACAGTTGCCTTGATCTCTTGCTGCATGATTGCATTTTACATTGCTTTGCATATTCATTTGCATTTCATTAACGTGTGTCTGTGTTGCAGGTACCGTTTCCCCCGATTCAGGATTTCTTGCCTCCTATTGTATTGTTATGGGTTCTCTGAGGAAGACCGTGGCTTACAAGTTCCCTGCCCCTGATGTGGTTCGGCTGACCGGTTTGATAGCTTTAGCAGATGATTCTGTGAGGGATGAGTTCAGAAAATCTTACGGCAAATTGCTCAGTTTGGTTCGTAAACCTTCTGTGTTCGAGTTGAATGGGTTGCACGCTCTGCTGCAGTTCTATGATCCTCCGCTGAGATGTTTCACTTTCCAGGATTTTGTTCTCGCACCCACGCTAGAGGAATATGCTGATTTGCTAGGTGTGCCTATCAAGAGGCAGATGCCTTTTGTTCATATGGATGCTGAGCCTGATCTGGCTGGTTTAGCTCCTTCACTTCATCTGGATGCCTCCGAGTTGGTTTTGTCTAGTTGGAACAAGGTTCCCGGGTTCTCCTTGCAGTTTCTAGTGGGAAAGGCTCAGCAGTGCGCCAAAGACGGATGTTGGGTCGCGTTCAATGCCATCCTCGCTCTGTGCATATATGGCATCATTCTGTTCCCCAATATGCCCGATTTTGTAGACTTCGATGCATTTCACATCTTTGCATCAGGGAATCCAGTCCCTACCTTGATAGGAGATGTCTACCATTCTATCCACTACAAAAACGAGAACAGGAGGGGCAAGAATGTCTCATGCTGTGTGCCCTTGCTTTACAAATGGCTTGATAGTCATCTGCCCAAGAGGGGTCCTTTTGTTTCGTCTGTAGCCACAGCTGAGTGGTCTGAGCGTCTGATGAGTTTATCTGCAAAGGATATTGACTGGTTTGACAGAGATAGGCTAGGTACCGAGATTATCTTCAGCTGCAGCGGGTTTCCAAACGTGCCTTTGATAGGCAAGAAAGGCTGTATAAACTACAATCCGTCTTTGCTGGTCCGACAGTTCGCGTATGCTTTGAGAGCTCCGCCGAAGGATGAAGAGGTATAGGAATCTCTGTACCTCACTGGTCTTCTAGAGGGGGATATGTTGTCCAAGCTTCAGCGTGCATGGAATGGTATCAGTAAGAGGGGAAAGCCATTGCTGGGGAGAAGCAACAATCAAGCCTACCCTCCGTATGTGACTTGGATTAGAGCCAGAGCCGATGCTATAGGGATGTCGTTTCTTCCTGCCATGCCAGAAATCCCTCCAATGATTGAAGAACCTACTACCGTGCCCATTCAGCAGCATAATCGGGTGTTAGCTGAGCGAGATGAATTGAAGCGGGCGAACAAGGGACTGGAGAAAGAATTGGCTCAGCTCCGAAGCGAGAGGAACGAAGCCGTTCATTCTTTCAAAAGGCAGACCGAGCTGGTGAACCGGCTGAGGACGGACCTGACTAAGCAGATAGCCGAGCGTGAACGCATGGGTCAAGACTTCAAAGCTGTCAACGACGTACTGGCTACGAAGAAGCAGCACTTGGACGAAGCATATCGGAGGATATCCAAGTTCAACCAGCACTGGAAGGCTTCCCTGGCCACCAGGAAAGAGCGGGAGGATAAGCTGATGCTACAGATCTCCAAGCTGGAAGCCCAGGTGAAGGACAGTGAGAAGAGGTTTGATGAAGAAACCGCTCGCAGATACGCCGCTGAAGGCCAGCTCAACAGGGCTCTCGCTAACCTGAAGGAGCGCAAACTGACGTTTGAGTCCAAGAAGCGGAAGTTAGAAGATTGCTTCGGCGAAGGAGCGTGGGAAGGTTCGGTTGAAGGACTTCAGTACACCATTGTGCAAAGGGAGTTACTCGTCGAGGGGTTGCTCACTCTGCCTGATCATCCAAAAACGAAGGAGTTGTTAGAAGAGTATCGCGCCTGTGACCGTACTTGACTATTTGTATTCCTTTTGTTTTGATCATTGTTGTATGCTGACCATTACCAGGCTTGTTGGCTGAGGTCACGCTGTTGATTCATCTTGTACTCGCTGATGTTGTGTACTGCCTTAATGGGCTTTCTTTATATATGAGATTGTTATTTCCATGATTGCCTTAATGGGCTTTCTTTATATATGAGATTGTTATTTCCATGATTGGACTCAGACTTCTTCTTATTATCAGCACTGACACTCAGGCACTAGGATCGGGGGAGATCTCCCTAACGCACAGACACACGTTTGCATTTGCATGAAGCATTTGCATAACGAGCATTTTGTTGTTTTTCCTAACCCTTTTGCGTTTGACAGGGTTGTTTCAGGTTGTTTCAGGTGGTTCCAGGATTGATCAGAGACCTATTCACCGCTATCCGACTAGAGCTAATCAAACCAGGATCATGGAGCAAGTGCAATCTGATGTTCAGGAACTCCGCGAAAGAATGGATCGCTTCATGGAGCTCATGCAAGCGGTCGCCAATGGCCAGGATCAGCTCAGAACTTTGGTTCAGCCTCTGATTTCGAGGGTTGATAGCAATGGCGTACTCTATGGGGGGACTGTGCCTACTCCTCCACCAGTTGAAACTCCACAGAATGGTGTTCCCGTGAACGGGGGAAACGGCAGTGCCAACAGCAATGTGATGGCCAACATGGGACTCAATACGACCGGCGTCGGTAATGGGAGTCTGGGAGCTAATGTCAATGTCGGGCCGGGCAACGGAAATGCAGGTGTCGAGAATCTGTTTGGGCCACAGCCATGGCTAGAGGATCGTCAGGACGATGTGTTCTCTCAGAGAGGTGCTGAAGGGGAGCTGAATGCTGAAGCACGGCTTAGATTCAAGGCACTTGAAGATAAGATGAGAGATATCGAGAATCAGAATACTTTGGGCGTTGATATGTCCAAGTTGGGGCTAATTGCTGATTTCAAGGTGCCTCCCAAGTTCAAGGTACCTGACTTTGAAAAATATAAGGGCACCACTTGCCCTCGTGTCCACCTGAGATCGTGCTACAGAAAAATGTCTGCTCATTCTGAGGACGAGAAGTTGCTGATGCACTTCTTTCAAGACAGTCTTTCCGGGCCATCCCTCGAATGGTACATGAGTCTGGAGCCTACTTGTGTGCGCACATGGAAGGATCTTGCTGAAGCACTTGTGCACCACTACCAATACGACAGTGACTTGGCCCCGAACCGAGTCCAGCTGCAGAATCTGTCGCAGAGGAACAATGAAGGGTTTAAGGAATACACCCAGCGGTGGCGTGAGTTGGCAGCTAGGGTTCAGCCGCTGATGGTTGAACGTGAGCTCGTGCAGATGTTCATAGCCACCCTCCCAGGGGTTTACTATGAGAAGTTGGTCAGCGGTATGTCTGGGACGTTCTCAGATCTCATTATCACGGGTGAGCACGTCGAAAATGGGATCAAGATCGGGAAAATTCAAGGTGAGTCATCCTCAGCTGGAGGAGGCAGAAAGAAACCTTATAGTGGCAAGAGACGGGAAGGAGAAGCGAGCGCTGTGACCAACGCTCGAAGGAAGGGTAAAGGCCCTCACCAGCAGGTGGCCAGCATAACTATCCCGGCAGTTCAACAGCCGCAACAGCAGCAGCAACAGCAACCGAATCAACAGGGATACAGAAAGTATCAGAATCGGCACCTTTGGCAAACCGTCACCTCGAGACACCGCCCATGTCGTACGCGCAACTCTTGCAGACTTTGCTTCAGCTACAGTTGATCCAGAAGAGGACCTTGGCTCCCTTGACAGGGGCACCTCCGCCAGGGTACGACGCGAATGCCACTTGTGAGTTTCACTCAGGGGCACCAGGCCACACAATAGAGAACTGCAAAGCCTTCAAGCACAAGGTGCAGGACATGGTGGATGCCAAGATCATCAACTTCTCCGATAATGTGCCAAATGTCACGAAGAACCCTATGCCGAATCATAGGGGAGGCGGTGTGAACGCCATTATCGAAGACGAGGGTGCGGATTTGTTGACTGTGGTCAGAGATCTGAAGACGCCGCTTAGCTTCGTTAAAGCTAAGTTGATGAAAAGAGGGTTCTTTCCAGGTTGCGGAGAGCTATGTATGGACTGTGCCACACGTTCTGATGGATGTGAACAGTTGGTAGAGGGAATTCAAAGTCTGATGACTGAAGGGATTTTGCAGTTTAGCCGAAGGGCCGAAAGTGGGTCAGGAGAGGTAGTGCTGAAGCAAGCTGATGAGGTCGCCACCATCACCATCCCTCGCCGGATGATAACTATTTCTGCGCCCAGACCGCCCACAATTACTATCACCAGAGCTGGGCCGATACCTTTCGAGAGCACTAATGCTGTCCCGTGGCATTATGGGGCTGAAGTCTACTGCAACGGACAGAAGTTGGAGCTAGAACTGTTTGGGTCGACTGTGGAGAACCTCGCGGGAATCAGTGGTATTACGCGCAGCGGAAGAGTGTTTGCACCACCATAGGTCGTGGCTGATAAGGCGGTTAGAGCTGATGCGGATGATAAAGGTAAAAGTAAAGTTGTTGAGGAGATCCCGTGTGGGGTAGAAAAAGACTTGCTTGTTAAAGACGCCGAGGAGTTTATGCGGTTGATTAAAAAGAGTGACTACAAGATTGTGGATCATCTCCATCAGACGCCCTCGAAGATTTCCATCCTGAACTTGGTGCTGTGTTCCGAAGCACACCGCAATGCGCTGTTGAAGGTGTTGAACGCCACATATGTACCGCAGGAAATATCGGTAAATCAGCTAGAAGAGGTCGTAGCCCATGTGGATGCTGGAAATGGGCTAGGTTTCACAGACCTGGAGCTGACGCCAAAAGGGAGGAATCACAATAGCGCCCTGCACATCTCGATAGAGTGTAGGGGCGCGATTATGTCGCACGTGTTGGTGGACACGGGTTCGTCACTTAATGTTCTTCCGAAGAAGGCATTAATGAAGTTGGATACTCGTGGAGTGATTTGCACACCCAGTGATTTGGTTGTGAAGGCTTTCGATGGGACTAAACGCCACGTTTTCGGGGAGGTGACCCTGCCAATCCAAGTCGGGCCGGAAACGTTCGATGCGGTCTTTTATATTATGGACATCATGCCTGCCTACAGTTGTCTCTTGGGCCGGCCGTGGATCCATGCTGCTGGTGTCGTGACCTCCACGTTGCACCAGAAACTCAAATATGCTGTCGGGGGTAGCATAATGACCGTTTGTGGCGAGGAAGACATAATGGTGAGCCATTTGTCGTCCTTCAAGTATGTGGAGATGGACGGCGAAATCCATGAGACTCTATGCCAAGCGTTTGAAGCTGTCAAAGTGAAGGACGTAGCTCATGTAGTCACGGAAAAGCCAGAGATGACTCTCTCATCATTCAAGGAAGCTCGGGCCGTTGTCCAAGCCGGATCTACCCCAGGCTGGGGGCGAATTTTAGAGATACCTAACAAGCAAGATAAGTTTGGGTTGGGATATTCTCCTGGAGCTGAAGCTTCTTCTTCTTCTAGCAGTGCGTCGCGAGGTAAGGGGCCGATCCAGTTTACCAGTGGCGGAATGATTTTCGAAAGCATCAACGCGGTGTCTGAAGACAGCGGAGATATCGACTGTGACCTCGACTCTTGGATCCAGCCAAGCAAGCCAGGCGAGGGCCTCAACAATTGGTCCGTCAAGGATATCATCCAGATGACAAGCGAAGAGTAATGATTTACTTTTTCCAATCATTGTACAACCCTATGTCCTACCCGGGGCATAGTGGTTTTATTGTCAGGGCCTTGTTGGATTAGGTACATGCATTTTGTTAATAAATCAAAGGCGTTCTCTTCGTATTCAAATATTGTGATCTCTGTTATTCCTGTTTTATATTTGTTTTGAAAAACAATAAAATGGCAATGGGGTTTGTGCTAACCTGCATATCCTTGTTTTAAGCTTAACCATTGTTATTGCAGGATCCACATAACATATGACATCGACTCTGGACCTTCTACGGCTCACTTCGACTTCGATTGCCCGATCTATCAAGCCTAAGAAGAGATTGATGAAGACGAAGACCTTCCTGAAGAGTTGGCCCGCTTGTTGAAACAAGAGGAGAAAGTTATTCTGCCTCATGAAGAGGAGATCGAGATTGTGAATCTGGGTTCTGAAGAACTCGTCAGAAACGTCAGGATAGGGGCTGCACTGCAGAATGATGTCAAGCGGAGATTAGTCGAGATGCTGAGAGAGTATAGTGACGTCTTTGCTTGGTCATACGAAGATATGCCCGAACTTGACACGGACATCGTGGTCCACCACTTGCCGCTGCGAGAAGATTGTCCTCCCGTTAAGCAGAAGCTTAGGAGGACGAGACCAGATATGGCCGTTAAGATCAAAGAAGAAGTGCAGAAACAGCTTGATGCTGGCTTCTTAGCGGTCACTACTTACCCTCCGTGGGTCGCCAACATAGTGCTTGTACCGAAGAAGGACGGCAAGGTACGCATGTGCGTCGATTATCGGGATTTGAATAGGGCGAGCCCTAAAGATGATTTCCCGCTGCCTCATATTGATGTGTTGGTCGACAATACAACCCAGTTCTCCGTGTTTTCGTTCATGGATGGCTTCTCCGGTTACAATCAGATCAAGATGGCGCCGGAGGACATGGAGAAAACGACGTTTATCACTCCCTGGGGAACATTTTGCTATAAGGTAATGCCTTTCGGTCTGAAGAACGCAGGGGCCACTTACCAACGAGCTATGGTAACTTTGTTTCATGACATGATTCATCATGAGATTGAAGTCTATGTTGATGACATGATTGCGAAGTCCCAAACGAAGGAGGGACATCTGGTCAATTTGCTGAAGCTTTTTGAGAGGCTTAGGAAGTTCAAGTTGAGGCTGAATCCTAACAAATGTACTTTCGGAGTACGGTCCGAAAAGTTACTGGGGTTTATCGTGAGCGAAAGAGGCATCGAGGTTGATCCTGCGAAAATAAAAGCGATACAAGAAATGCCAGTTCCAAAAACAGAAAAAGAAGTTCGTGGTTTCTTGGGCAGAATAAACTACATTGCAAGGTTTATTTCTCAGCTCACGACCACGTGTGAACCGATGTTCAAGCTTTTAAAGAAAGATCAGGCGATTATCTGGAATGAGGATTGCCAGAAGGCATTCGACAAGATAAAGTAGTATCTTCAGGAACCTCCAATCTTGATACCCCCAGTGGCTGGACGACCACTAATCATGTACTTGACAGTTCTTGAGAATAGTATGGGGTGTGTTCTCGGTCAGCACGACGAGACGGGCAGAAAGGAGCATGCCATTTACTACTTGAGTAAAAAGTTCACAGATTGTGAATCTCGCTACTCGATGCTGGAGAAGACGTGTTGTGCACTAGCCTGGGCTGCCAAACGTTTACGACAGTACATGCTCAATCACACCACCATGCTAATTTCGAAGATGGATCCGATCAAGTACGTCTTCGAGAAGCAGGCTCTTTCGGGCAGGATTGCCAGATGGTAAATGGTGTTGACGGAATATGATATTCAGTACGTTTCCCAGAAGGCCATTAAGGGAAGCGTATTGTCTGATTACCTTGCCGAACAGCCGATCGAAGATTACCAGCCGATGAAATTTGAATTCCCTGATGAGGATATCATGTTTCTCAAAGCGAAGGATTGCGATGAACCGTTTCCCGACGAGGGGCCAGATAGGAAACCCCAGTGGAAATTGATATTTGACGGGGCGGTTAATTCCTACGGAAGTGGTATTGGGGCGATCGTCACGACTCACCACGAATCCCACATCCCGTTCACTGCGAGACTGACGTTTCCAGTCACCAATAACGAGGCGGAGTACGAAGCATGCATCATGGGTCTAAAGGAGGCAATTGATTTGAGAATCAAGAACCTAGACGTATATGGTGACTCGGCGCTTGTGATCAACCAAATTAAAGGGGAGTGGGAGACTCGTCAATCGAATTTGGTGCCGTACATGAATTATGCCAGAAGGCTACTTCCGTTCTTTGATCGAGTGGAACTTCATCATGTGCCCAGAGCGGAAAATCAGATGGCTGATGCCTTAGCCATGTTGGCTTCGATGTATAAAGTCAATTTTTGGAATGAGGCTCCAAGGATTGTCCTTTCTCGTCTTGACAGACCTGCATTCGTCTTTGCAATCGAGGAAGCCGCCGACGGCAAGCCATGGTTCCATGACATCCAGACTTTCCTTATGACTAAGGAGTATCCTGCGGGAGCGTCAACCCAGGATAAGAAGACTCTGAGGAGGCTGTCTGGAAATTTTTATCTCAATCCTGATGGAGTTTTGTATAAAAGAAACCATGATCTCGTGCTACTCAGATGTGTAGATGAGAAAGAGGCGAGTATGCTCATGGAAGAAGTCCATGAAGGCACATTTGGTACGCACGCCGGCGGGCATGCTATGACGAGAAAGATCCTGAGAGCAGGATACTACTGGCTGACAATGGAATCAGATTGCTTTAAATTCACAAGGAGATGTCATAAATGCCAGATTTATGCTGATAAAGTTCATGTACCTCCGTGCCCGTTAAATGTCATGTCCTCCCCGTGGTCGTTCTCCATGTGGGGCATCGACATGATAGACAAGATCGAGCCCACTGCATCTAACGGTCATCGCTTCATTTTGGTAGCTATCGACTACTTCACCAAGTGGGTGGAGGCAGCCTCATATGATAACGTGACCAAGCAGGTGGTGGCTAAATTCATAAAGAGGGACATCATCTGTTGTTACGGAATTCCCGAGTGGATCATTACTGATAATGGTTCGAATCTGAATAACAAGATGATGAAGGAGTTGTGCCAGAGTTTCAAGATTGAACACCACAACTCATCTCCTTACCGGCCGAAGATGAATGGCGCCGTTGAAGCGGCCAATAAGAACATAAAGAAGATTGTTCAGAAGATGGTTGTGACCTACAAAGATTGGCACGAGATGCTGCCATTTGCATTGCACGGTTATCGTACGACGGTACGTATGTCAACCAGGGCAACTCCTTTCTCCTTGGTGTACGGTATGGAAGCTGTCCTACCGTTAGAAGTGGAGATCCCTTCTTTGCGAGTTTTGGTTGATGTGAAACTCAACGAGGCAGAATAGATTACGAACCGACTGAACCAACTCAGCCTGATGGACGAGAAGAGGTTAGCATCGATTGCGCATGGTCGTTTATACCAAAGCCGAATGAAGAAAGCTTATGATAAGAAGGTACGTCCTAGAAGCTTTCAGACGGGTGATCTCGTCCTGAAGAAGATTCTTCCTCCACACTCCGATCACCGGGGCAAGTGGACTCCCAATTACGAAGGTCCATACGTCGTCAGCAAGGTCTTCTCGGGAGGAGCTTTGTTGTTATCCACGATGGATGGTGAAGATTTTGCATCCCCGGTGAACGCGGACGCAGTTAAAAAATACTTTGCTTGAAAGCGACCCGCTGGACAGTAAAAAGAGAGTCCAGGCAAAAATGGGGCATCCCGGCGAACCATAAAAAAGGAAAAAGGTTCGGGCAAAAATTAGGGATATAAATTGAAAAAATGTACACCCGCAAAGTCGAAAACCCGGATGGGAGACTTTGGCAAAAAAGGGTATCCCGGTGAACTGAAAACCCGCAAAGGGCGGTTCACGCAAAAGTTAGGGATTTGAAAAAGCAAATGACTGCGTTCCGCGTGTGGACTTTCTTTGTTTAGTGGTTTGGAAGACCTGAGGGCCGTCTATCTGAATCAATCTCTTCTGAAGCTGAAGCGTCGGAGAAGTATCGAAGTCGAGTGGGTCATAGAGGGATCAACTCATGTTGTTCGTCTACGCCTCGTTGCCGACATTTGTATATACTGATGTATATTTATGTTTTATTTTTGCGCGGCTTCCTCATTCCAGGAGCCTGCATCCGTTGTAACACATTTTTACCCATTCAGGGGTTCGTTATCAATAAAATGTATACTATTCAGCAATTCTGTTTGCCTGTTTAGCATTTATCTGTTTTGTTTGCGAAAAAGAACGCCGATGTTTTTGATAAAATGCGCATACATAAACTTACTGGCCTAGGCCACTGATTGTTGAAACAATGAATTACTTAAACATTGTCACAAGATGATAACCTTGATAGGTCCCTTTGAGAAGGGTATCTTGTCTGTTTGTTTGTGTTGCTCCAGGTGTAGCATATTCCAGACAGTACGTCGTGCGTATCCCCAAGCAGGATGATTCCTCCTTCTCCAGCAAAGTTCAGCAGCCTCTCCCCGCAGAGTCTGAACACGAGATCGTGAGCATTGATATGTCTCCCCAGGCAGAGAAGATTCTCTCCCCAATCAGATGCATCCTAAAGGAACGTCATCTCCCCAGCTGAGTCATACACTGAAGTGTGCAGCAGCGATAGTTCCAGACTGAAGTCTCCAGCGGAATCGAGATTCCCCGCAGAGTCGTACTCTCCCCCAGCAAGCAGAATGATTTCTTCTTCCTCAGCCGAGTTTGCAGATCCCCAAGAGAGCCGAGTCCTTGGAAGCCGCTCAGGCCATGATTGGTTTTCCCCAGTGGAATGTCAAATAGCTGATGCCACATTTCCCTACCAGAGTCGTTATCTCCAGGGAAGTAGCCGTGAAGGCCGTGCAGTTTATCCCCGCGATTGACATCGCTTTCCCTCAGCAGGTCCAGGTTCTCGTAGAGCTTCGTCCCCCTGCAGCAGTCAACTGAAGTTCACTTCCCCACAGAGTCCGATTGAGATTGGCGTGGCCTTGTTCTCCTCAGCAGGATGATTCCTCCCCCTATCAGAATGGTTCTTTCTCCTTGACAGGAGGATTCTCCCTTCAGCATTTATTTTGCTGGCGGGATCGCATCATTTTGCATGACTGCATAGCATTTATCATAAACGCATAGCATTTCCACCGTGTGGAGCATTGCGCCATTGCTGAAGCATATGCATAATAAGCATGATCTAGGTTGTTACCATTCTTGTGTTGCAGGTGTTCCGCCGCAGAATTGATTGCTCAAGATGATTCTTGAATTCTCCCCAACGGAGTCGCTTGCTCAAGATGAGTCTTGAATTCCCAAGTAAGGTCGTTTGCTTAAGATGATTCTTAAAATCCCCAGTGCAGCCGCTATAATTGGTTTCTCAAGTTGATGCTTAGAGTCCCCGGCAGAGTGTTTGCTCAGGATGATTCCTGAAATCTTAGCATAGTTATCGGTTCAGGATGATTCTTGAAGCCCCCGGCGGAGTTATTTGTCCAAGATGATTCTTGAAGTCCTCAGCAGAGTTGATTCATCCAGAATGATTCATGGATCCCCGAAGCAGAGTTACTTGATAGTTCTCCAAAATCCCCCAGCGGAGGTGCTTCATCCCCAGCAGGTTTTTGAACAGCGAAGTTGAAACTTCCCCTGAAGACTTGATGATTGAAGTCCGACTGTGTTAACGAAGCAGTTCTCTTAGCTTATGCGGAGTGCCTGATGGCAGAAGTTTGGATATCCCCAATTGGTTCATGATTGACCGAGAATTCTATTCCCGATTTACTGATGAAGTCCGGCTGATGCCCGAAAGTATTCTTTGAATGCCCGACGGCATGACTAACCTGATTGTTGACCTGACGAGTCCCGAGGAAGCCTGATGCCTGACGACATGATCGATCATGTATTACCGGTTACCGTGTGACCCATTCTCCAGCTAGCTGCCGTGCAGCTAATATTTCAATTTTTGAAGATTTGTTCCCGTCAGACTACCGTGTACTTGTGCAGTTGGCAAATTTCCGAGTTTGTCGGTATTCAACCGTCTCGCACCTCGATTGGTTGAGATTCGTTCGCTTCTCACCCAGTCAGGCCCAAGCCGTTTGAATAGGGGCAGCTGTTGCACCCCAAAATTTGACCAACATTTCTTTACCTAGCTTGGGGTTCATCTCATTCACAATAGCATTATCACTTGCATTTCATTGACATGTATGCAGGAGATCAAGAGGTATGAGTACCAATTAATACTTTGAAGCTAGCCAAGAAGGTTATTCAAGTGTTCAAGGGTTGATATCTTTGTCAGAGAAATTAAGAGATCCTCAGAGAGATTGGTTGAAACCAAGGTTGTGTGCCTCCTAACTTGAGAGTTGTGGGAGCTCCTCAGATGATTCTGAAGCTATGAGGATGGACTTGAAGCTTTGAGAGAGCTTATGAGATGTCTTGAAAGCCATCATGAAGCCTAAAGAGGTCATTGTACAAGATTCAGAAGACTTAGCCATGAGTGGTATAATTAGGGTTTGACTGGGTCAACCCTAGGTCAACTGATGATTTGGAGAGGGTTGAGACCTAATCCAAGAGCCATGTGATCATGGATTGATGCATTGAGATGCTATAAGGATGATTCCAAGGTCAACTCATCATGATTGAGGAGTTTGAGAAGTTTCAAGCTAGGGTTTCTAAGGCTTGACAGTGTAAAATCCCCTAGTTTGACCCCTATCTTCAAGGCAGTCTAGCTCAAGATGTGATTGTCATCTCATCCTACCCCCAACATGAATGTTGTAGAGCTTGTTCTTAGCTTTAATTTGAGTACTAGAAGTCCTTGATAGGATTTGTAGAGCTCAAGTTATGACTTTGACAAGTTGCAGGTCATCTGAGGTATGTGAATCTGGGGCCTTGAAAGTCACCCTACTTGCATCCCACTTTTTCCCAAGAAGGATGATTCCTATGAACTTTTGGTCAACATGAATGTTGTTCCTTATCTTCTTAGATTTCTAGAGAGTACTAGAAGTCCTTGATAGGATTTGTAGAACTCAAGTTATGGCTTTGACAAGTCAAGGGCATTTTGGTCATTTGGAGATTATAGGTCATTTCAAGCATAAGGCCATAACTCCTATTTCCAAGCTTCAAATGGAAAAATCTTCAACATAAAACTTGCTTAAAATGATTTTTTAAGGCTAGTAAGGAGGTCATGAGATGTTGAAAAGGCTTGTAGCTCAAAATGGTAAAAATGACCTAAAATGGAGGCATAAGTTAAATAAGTCAAAGTTGGAAATTGAAATTTCCAAGCTACACATCCAAACCATGGCATGTAATAGGTCATTTTGACTCTAGAAAACATTTTAGAAACAATGGTTCAGCCACATTTTTGATTTGAGGGCTAGATCATGGACTTGCTTTGGGAAATGGTTACTTGCATATTAAGGTACATATGCAAAACACAAGGGAAAGCAATGTACAAGCTAGCTAAGTATATTAACACCTCATATATCTCATCTAAGGAGATTTTCAAATCAGAACAAGTTGCTGCAAGAGGCATAGCATGAGATGATACATGAGATGGATTGAAATAAAAAACTCATGACATGAGAATCCCAAATTCTCATTGGATGATTCCAGAAAGTTCTGGATGGGTATGAACCATCCTATATATGGATTAAAACTTGCTCAGATGCAAGGTTGGTGAGAGATTAGAGAGGAGAGTGAGATAGCCATTTCAATTTCTTCCATTGCAAGTTGAAATCAATTTCTACATTCCACACCTTTTCCATTGCTTCTTTCAATCCCAACACCTTCCATTGATCATACTGAATGTGTGCATACCAAATTGAGGGCAAGATCATGAAGAATTGAGGAGATAGCTTTTGGATTTTGGGAGCTGCAAGTCACAATCGGATTTGGAGATTCAGGCTTCTTTGATCAAATCTTTTGCAAACAGAAGCTTTAACACCAATCAAGGAGTGATTCTGAAGAATTTGAGAGGTTGAAGTGGAGCTTTGACCTATCTGGTATTCAACATTTGACAGGTTTGTAACTTTTCTTCTACACCCTAATTTAAGCATAATTAGTTAGATTTGTTAGGTTAGAATGGTTAGAGACAAGTAGGAGATGGATTTTGGGAAGTTTGAGATCAATTGGTGAAGTTTGAATTAGTGACACCATTTTTGTTTTGATCAAGAACACGATGTATGATGAGATATAACATGAGTTTAATATCAAGATTTAACCAGTGTGAGGTGGTGATCATTCTGAGGTAATCAATTTCAAGAATAGTCAGAATTGAAGTTTGAGCATATTTTGATCTTGGATCGGGTTTAGAGATTGAGGATGATTCAATTGATTCTAATACCATGGTTGTGATCAGGGTTGAATTTAGAGTAGATTAGGGTTTTGAACCATGGATTTTGGTTGAGAATTGAGGTGATACGATTGTGGTGGAGCTTGAGCTATGAAGCTCTGTTTCCATGGCTTCTTCATTCAAACCCTGGCTGAAGGAAGAAGATGATGTGTTGGCTGTTGGATGGAGAGTGGACTCATTGACTGGGCGTGGATCTAAAGGCTGAGATTCAATTTTGCATTTGGAGAGGGAAGTCTGAAGATATTAAAACGCGACGTTTCGTTAAAACTGTGGTCTTGGGCTTTAGTGGACTGATTGATATCCCCACCCCACTCTCATGGCCCATTGCATTTTGAACTAATTTTCGTTGCTAAATGCACCGTGTTCTTTTCTTTTTCTTTATAATTTTTGAATTGATTTTCTAATTAAATAACTGGGCCTAGAGCATTTATTGTTTGCACCCCCATTTAGGGCCCATCTGCATATTGAACTGTATGGCATTGCTATCTGCACCAATGTTTTACCATTTTATTTTCTTTTTCTCCATTTTTCTTTAATCTTTGAAAAATCATAATAAATAGAAAAATAATGATTTTTGCATGGGGATTTTTTCTCCTATTTCATATTAATGTCTAGAAAATTATAAAATTAAAACATTTGCATTTCATGCATTTTTAATATTTTTTTTTGTGTATTTTCTCTTTTGATAGCATTTTAATTCATTTTATGTTGATGCATAGATTTGTAGAATTTTGTTTAGCTAGTTCCCTTTGAATTTTTAGGCCATTCTTTTTAGGATAGTTAGATTAGGACTTTAGCTCCCCTCTAGATTTATTCCATAATTTTTTGATTAATTTTTGATTAGTTTTGATTAGATGACTTTAGGTTGTATAGAATTAGGTCAATCCTTAACATAGGTCCACAATAACACTAGAATTTTGGCTTTTTAGGTCAAGTTAGATGTTGGTACATATAGGGTATTAAGGGTAGGTATGTAGGATCCCCTAGAAATTATATTAGATTTTAATATAATAGTATACTATTTTTAATTGATTTTTGTAGTTGATTGTTGTTTGTGTGGCCCTTGTGGGCTTGTATTTTGTTTTGCCTTGCTTTGTGGGTTTTTGCTTGGCTTGATGGGCTTGGTCTTGCTTTGAGGAGCATGGAGGAGCATAGTAGAAGACTTAGAGATTGAAGAAGGAGCTTGAGAGCTTGAGGCCTTGTGTGGTTTGTTGTTGTTTTAGGGTTAGGAATTAGGTAGAGCTTAGACTTAGTAAATTTCTTTCTTAAACATGGATGGTATCTTTCACCTCCATTCTTCCCCATGATTCAAAGTCCTTCCATGGTATTCACCTCCCTCCTTTGGAGGGATAAGTGATTGTACCTAGGAAGTAGAACCTTTGAGGGAACCATTCTTTTGATGTTAAACCCTTATAGGTCACCTTGGGTGGTCAATAAGCAGTTTAATACCCTAGCTTATCCAGTTAAGTGATTTCTTTTGGTTTGAGTATCTTGAGAGATGTTGGGCTTGAGTGTGAAGATGAAGACCTCATTGAAGAGTATGAGAGAGGATGATTCCCTGAGCATTGTCATTGCAGCTGAAGCTTGAAGAGCAAGAAGAACAAGAACAAGTTGATACTTGAAGATCCAGTAAAGACTGAATGAAGAGATGAGGCTTAAAGATTGAAGGATGAAGTTGATACTTCTAAGTGATTAAAGGTTACTCTGAGAAGCTGAAGCTTGTAGGAAGAGAAGACCAAGTTGAGACTGGTAAAGCAAAGAGAGCTTGAGAGCTTGAAGACTAAGTTGATACTTATGAAGAGGATTCAATTGAGATTGAGTGAAGAGCTGAGGCTTGAAGAACAAAGGATAAGTTGACACTTACTTTGAAGTTTGAAGATCCTGAAGGAATCAAGTTGATACTTGTGGTTAAGAGTGAAGCCTGAAGGTGGAACTGATTAAGGAGCTGAAGCTTGAAGAAGAAGAATAAGTTGAAATTTATGTTGAAGGGTTGAAACCTGGAAAAGCAAATTGATATTTGTCAAGAGTGATGGAGGTCTGAAGACTGAGTTGCTGTCAGAAGAGCTGAGGCTTGGAGTTGGAAGAGGGAGGAGTTGATCTGTTTTCTTGTCTGTTTCTTCTCTGTATTGCTGATGTGCCTTGTTTGACTTGCTTGATGCATTAGAATAAGTTCATGACTAGACTAACTTTAATCTAGGAGCATGATTGCACTAGAGGTTGAGTTGCTCCCTCTGCTTGTATTGTTACTGTATTGCTTTGCTTGCGGGTATTCGGTAGAGCCCAGCTCCCTTGCCCATGTGGTTTGTTTTGCTTGATAGCATGATGTTATTTTATCTGTATGATTGCAGTTTACTGTATTTTGCTTGATAGCATGATGTTTTATCTTTCAGTATGATTACTGTTATTCATTCTGGCTTGAGGTTGAGATGAGCTTGTGGAGGCTGCTGCCCCACACACATTTCCTCCCTCACTTGCATTGCATGCATTTTTACTGTATTACTGTTTACTGTTTAAGCTGATGCTTTATCTGTTTCTGTGTATCATTGACATGATCCCTTAGGACTCTCATTTCCTTTGATAAGGAAGTGATGATAGAACTTTAGGTTGAAACCTGTGCATGATAACTTCTAGGAGTTCCCTGTTTCAAACCTCAACCATAGGATGAATCCTTGGCATGACAACAGTAGGACTTGATAGTCTCCCCGTAGTTGAGCCTGTTCTCTTCTCATCTCAAAACAGCTTAAGATACAGTAATCATGAATGATTTCTTTCGTACGTTACGAGCCTTAAGCTATCTGAGAAAGGATTGTGGGAGAGTTTCTTTCCCACAGTCTGGATGTTTAGTATGGTACCCTTTGGGTGACATGCGACGCATTCACTCTCAGGTCATAGTCTCTATTGCGATTGAAATTGCAAACACAATAAAAAACACTTCTTGCGTAAAAGACAGAAAACGAACTTCAAACCTTTTTGCCCCGTGGGCCCATAAGTTAAAGGAAGCTTTTCTGAAGAAAAGAGTGTCGGTAAACTTCAGCGCCAACGCAAACAGGCTTTGTCCCTAACTGCTGGAACTGTTGTTTAACCCTACTCGATAAAACAGATGAATCTGAATCCCCGTAATGCGTAATATCCCGAACTACGTAAGCTCTGATCTCTCATACCTGTTGAGAGTACGTAGGCACAATACTGATGTATTGGCGAGCTTCCTTCCCCGTAACCCGTCGTAGGTCGAACTACGTTGACTCTGATTTCTCATTCTCTGATGAGAATACGTAGGCATAAAGCGCGATGCTTTGCCGAGTCATTTTCTTTTCTGTTTAAGCCAGCCTTGATAGGTAGATAGATAAACCAACTCGTCCAGTAAACACAACAAGCGTGGATCCCGTCGAGTACGACGGACGTGAGGGGTGCTAATACCTTCCCCTTGCGTAACCGACTCCCGAACCCAGACAACGGTTGCGATGACCTTGTCTTACCCTTTTTCGTCAAGTTTTTCCGATCGTTTCCTTTCCCGCTCTGAGGGATAAATAACGAAAGGTGGCGACTCTTCTGTTTTGTCGGCACCTTATTTTCGCGGAAGCGACAAAGACGCAACGTCTTGGCGAGCAACCTTTCCCCCGTCTCTCCCGTAGTTAGCCGAACTACGTCGACTCTGATCTTTCATACTAGGTGAAAGTACGTAGGCACAAAGTTGCGACGCTCTGCCGAGTCACTCTTTCTTTTCTTTTCTTTTTTGTCCCGCAAGCTTGTAGCGTAGATAGTTTAAACACACCCTTAGATAGACAACAAGCGTAGATCCCATCGAGTACGACAGACATGAGGGGTGCTAATACCTTCCCCTTTCGTAACCGACTCCCGAACCCATGACTTGGTTGCGATGACCTCGTCTTCTCCCTTTTCGTCAGGTTTTTCCGATCGTTTCCTTTTTCTCTCGTTGGAATAAATAACGAAAGGTGACGACTCTTCTGTTTTTGCTGAGTGTTTTTCGCAGTTGCGACAGTTTGGTTGATATAGTTTAACCGAGCTTAATAAAAAAAATCCAAGAGGAATATAGTTGAATAGATTGTTTTTTTTTTGCAGAGGAAAATGTCTAATATGAAAAACCACAAGCATATTTTTAAAAGGTATGTTCAAGGTACTGGTCAAATTATTAGTCTTTTCAAATCGAACATTTATATAGATTCCATCCCCATCAGAAGAAAACAATTAATTGTTGATATTTTAGGTTGCCCTATTGATACTACTTTCATTTATTTAGATATTTTTATCTTTAAAGATAAATCTAAAATCATTTACTTGCAGGGCTTTATTGACATAATCAAATGAAAATTAGATGCTAAATAATGTCACACCAAACATGTCTAATGTCATCTTTAGTGAAGTCTATATATCCTACAAAATTACATTTTCTCCATACAATGAAAATATAACTTTAAGACAACTTTTAGTAGATCGGTGGAATAAAAACACTGAAAATGCATATTTATTCAGGGTGTACACAAGTGAGCTGCTAGCTCTTTTTTCACACTACAAACAACAAAGTTACATTACATCACAACTATATAAGTTGTAGCTACCAACAACATTGCATATCCCACTTATCTTTCTTTCATCAATAACCTCAACTCTTTCAAGGAAGAGTGTAAGCTGCAAATTAACAAAATAACTAATTAGCATATTGAAACCAAATTAACAAAATAACTAATTAATGCTGCATTCAAATCATCTTTGAATGCATATAAGGTAACCTACCGCACATTATTCGAAATTTGACACAGTTTAATCTTGACTAAATAAACCCTCATAAAATGTTTGTCACGATTTAATTCATTTGTCAGGTTGAATCATGACTAATCAATACAGGACCTCCGAAAAATTCTAAGATGCTCATTGTTGCATTGAAGTTTAAAGTCAACAAATAGATACAAATAAACGAAGCAGTTAGTTAAATAGTTACTTACGTCCACACTTGTAACCGATGGGACGAGTAGCAATGTTGCAACGCTTAGGGATAGTAACAGCAATTTTAGGGTCAACACCAGACATTTTAGCAACGTTTGATAACATAACAGCACAAAGACAAGCTGGATTCTGACCAAGTTTCTTAACCTGAGCACAACAGCTTTGAGACACATTAGCATCTTCATCAGATGCTGCATTAGCACAAGGTGCTAGCTTAAAAGCTTCATTATCTGGTGTCGTACCCTTTCCACATTCACCGGCACTTTCAACTCCATGAATCCCTGCAACAAGGACAACAAAACCAACAAGGCACAACAACTTCATAAGACCCTCCATTTTTCTTCTTCTTAAGTTATGTTTATTATCTCTTAGTAAAATTAATTAGTTCTATGTAAGAATACCAAGCATTTAATGGGGTTTTATAGTGATAAGAATATGGTTGGTCTAGTCATTCAACTTAGATTATTGGAGCTTGCACTAGTTTAAATTGCTTAGTTTCATAATATCTTATTGCACCACTGAGTAGTAAAAAGCTTATGTCGACTTGAATATGATGATTTTTGTTGCACAATATATCAAAGTATAGGAACAATTGTATTTGTTTTTCTTAGTTCTTGACGTAGTCATTACTTGATGTGTGTAAATTAAGAGGGTTATGTAATCGTGACAACACAGAACACTTGCTTGGAATTAACTTTTAAGCCAACTACTACAAAACACTAGCTCACACACTCAGTTTAATGATACCCTGAAACTAGCTAGGAGTGTTTTATTGTTTTTAATTAAACTATAATATAACTCACGCTTTGCGCAGATGATATATAATATATTAATGTTATTGTATATAAAATTTTAAATTTTATCAATATATTATTGTTTTGTTTGTTGAGTATTTCTTAAATAATTATATTTGAGTAATTATTATATGTGGTTTTATAAGCACATATTTGATAAAAAGTTGAATTTTAAGAGTAATATGGAGGCTTAATTAATTATGTTTGTATGATTATTTTTTAACGACTTATTTGATTAATTATTCTATACGAATTTATTAGAATATTTGAGACTGTTGAATTTTAAGGAGTAATAAAAAGATCAATGTAATTGTAAATAATATAAAAATTATATTAAATTTTATCATGTAGTTTGTATTTTAAAAATTTAATGATTTTAATGAATGAATAATATCTAAAACAATAATTTTATGGGTCAATTTATAATTTAGTTTAATTTATTTTTACTCAAAAGATAATTAAATGATTTTCATTTAGAATATAATAATAATTGTACTAAAATATAATGAAAAAAAGTGTTATAAAATTTTTAAGATTACATTAATTGTTAAGTATAAGATAGAATATTAGATCATTATTATCAATAATAAGGAGGAAATATAATTCAAAATTTCTAATGGTCATCAATTATAGGTTTAGGATTTGGATTGATATATAATTAGTAAATAGTTAGAAATTGATATTCAATTTGATTTTTTTTTTAAATAATAATATTAACTGCAAAGTTAAAATTTTAATTGGTAGATAATTTTAATATTATCATAAAATGGAGTTTCATTTTTTTTTTTATAGTTAGAACTTGAATTGATAAATAATCTTAAATAGTAAGAAATGAATTTTAATTTTTTCTATAATTTATTAATTATTGAATAAGAATATAAATTCATAAATAATTATAGTTCACAATCATAAAAAATAAAAAATAAAATTTCATAACCATTAAAATGGAAGTTTAATATAATCAATATGCACTAATTATGGTTAAAAATAATTTGTCTAAAGGAATAAAATATTTTTTTTATAAAATAATAACATCAACTATTTCATATAGTTAAATCATAAAAACCTTTTAAAATTGAGAGAATGAAAATTAAATCAAAGAAAATCTTCATAACAATTAAATGAAAATTAAATATTGTTGGCATGTGTATTATAGTTTTATATTTCAATTTTTATTTTAAGGTTGTTATTGGAAGATCATACGATATACTTTTAAATTGTAATAAAGTTCTAAATATATGTGTGAGGAATAAGGGGGAGAAATTTATCTATTTAAGAAAGAAAGTGAAACAAATTAACGGTTTAAAAATAAGAATAATAAAATAATATTATAAAAGAAAATCAAATACCACATATTGATTGAATTTATAACAGAAACACAAACTGTTAAACTAAATTTATATTTGTGTAATTGAATTTATAATTTAAATTTTTATTAAACTGGCCATTTCATTAAACTCTTTATTTTTTAATCATTAAATTTTACAATAATTAAAAATAATATAACTAAAAAATTAATTAGATAAATAAAATTAAAATAATATAATATAATAATATCATAAATAAAATTAAAATTTATAATAAAAATTTAATTAATTAATTAATTAGATAACCTTTTTAACATTCTTTCTTTTATTTTACCACTCCGAACTCTCTAATTTATTTACTAATAACACCTATTTGTTGGTGCAAAGGTGAATAAATGATGAATAAAGGAAATATTCTATTAAGAATGACGACTACAAAACATGATTAAAGTTACAATGATTGTCACCCTATTTATAAGCTAAAACTAGGGTTACTAGAATAAGATAAAATACTAAAATACATTCTAACAAACTTAGGGGCTAAGGAAAATAGTACAACTAAATAAATATGAATTACTATTAATATTCTAATATCATCCCTTAATTCATATTCCATCAAAACTTGTAACACCAATTTCATCCCTTAGTCTAAGAAATTGATCAGTCTTGATAGCTTTCGTCAGAACATCTGCCAACTGCTTCTGAGTGCTGCAGTGTACAACTTCTAACACTCCACTCTGAACTTGATGTCTCAGAAAATGATACTTGGTCTCAATATGCTTGCTTCTCCCATGCAACACTCGGTTTCTGGCAAGATTGATTGCAAACTTGTTGTCAATCATCAACTTCAGAGGTTTGTCTACTTTAATCTTCAGATCCTGCAACAGATTCAGAATCCACACAGCTTGACATGCAGTAACAGCACCTGCAATGTATTCAGCTTCACATGTTGATAACGCCACAACAGGTTGCTTCTTGGAACACCAAGAAATGGGACCTCCCAGAAATTTGAACAAGTACCCAGATGTACTTCTTCTGTCAACTCTGTCTCCACACCAATCAGAATCTGAATAACTCAGAAGTTCTGACTCATCCTTTCTTCCAGAAGGAAACAACACTCCATACTTCAGAGTTCCCTTGATATACCTCAGAATCCTGACAGCAGCTTGGTAATGGGACCACTTAGGTTTACTCATGAACCTACTAACCATCCCAACAGAGTAGCAAATATCAGGTCTGGTATTGCACAGATACCTCAGAGAGCCAACCAACTGTTTGAAGGTTGTAGCGTCCACATCCTTTCCATCAGAGTCAGAATCCAGTTTCTGATTTGTATCTGAAGGTGTGACAACAATCTTACAATTCTTCAGTTCAAATCTCTTCAGAAGTTTTAATTCATACTTGAGCTGATGCAAAATGATACCTTTCTCAGAATATCTGAACTTCATCCCTAGAAAGTATGTCATTTTGCCTAGATCAGTCATTTCAAATTCATTCATTAGAACCTTCTTGAACTTGGCTACCTCCTGTTCAGAACTTCCAGTCAGCAGTATATCATCAACATATAAACATACCAGAGTCATATTGCCTTCAGAAGTATGCTGAACATAGACACCGTACTCCATCTCACATTTCTGAAAGCCTTGCTTTTTGAAAAATGAATCAATCTTCTGATTCCAAGCTCTGGGCGCTTGTTTCAATCCATATAGAGCTTTGTATAATCTGTACACCATCCCTTCCTGATTCTTTTTCACAAATCCAGGAGGTTGTGACACGTAAACTTCTTCTTCTAATGGACCATTCAGAAATGCAGATTTTACATCTAAATGCATCAGAGGCCAATTCCTGTTAGCAGCTATTGCAATCACCATTCTGATTGTTTCATGTCTTGCTACAGGTGCAAACACTTCAGAATAATCCAGCCCAGGTTTCTGTAGAAATCCTCTGGCTACCAACCTTGCTTTATGTTTGCCAATTGAACCATCTGGCTTTAACTTCTGCTTGAAAACCCATCTGACGCTGATGGCTTTCTTGTCTTTTGGAAGTTCTGTCAGCTTCCAAGTCTTGTTTCTCTCTATAGCATCAATTTCTTCTTTCATGGCCTTTAGCCAGAGCTTCTGCTTAAGAGCCTCTTCTGTACTTATGGGTTCAGAGTCTACTAACATGGCACACTGAATAACTTCTCCTTTAGAGTCTACTTCAGTGTCTTGCAGCATGTCAAATTCTGCAAATCTTCTGGGAACGCTTCTGATTCTTTGTGGTCTCTGAACTTGTTCAGAGTCTTGAGCTTCAGAGTTTCCAGCTTCAGATGATTGACTTCTTCCAGAGCTTTGACCATCTTCAAGATCTGGCATATTTTCAGAGTCTTGAACTTCAGAATTTCTAGCTTCAGAGGCTTGACTTCCTCCAGAGCCTTGGCCATCTTCAGAGTCTGAATTTCCACCAGAATCTGAATTACCATCAGAGTCTGGATAATCAGAGTCACCTTCATCTTCTGAGTCCTCTCCAGAGTCAGAATCACTATCAGAGTCAGAATCAACGTCAGAGTTTACTTCAACTTCAGAAATTCTTAACTCTGACCTTTCTTCAGAAGTTCTAACATCAGAATCAGATTGAGACTTATCCCAATTCCAAACTTTTGATTCCTTCACAATCACATCTCTGCTGAATTCAATTTTATTGGTTTCTGGACAATAGAGCTTGTATGCACCTGTATTGTGGTACCCTATCAGATTCATCACTTTGCTTCTATCATCCAGCTTCTATCTTCTGGCTTCTGGAACATGTTTATAGCAAACAGAACCAAACACCTTCAGATGACTAACACTTTGCTTGTCTCCAGTCCACTTCTGCATAGGAACTATTTCCTTCAATTTCTTCGTAGGACATCTGTTGAGTACATATGTTGCAGTGGCAACAACTTCTCCCCAGAGCTTCTGAGGGAGCTTCTTCTCCTTTAGCATGCTTCTCACCATATCAAGCAAAGTACGGTTTCTTCTTTCAGCAAGACCATTGTGTTGAGGGGTATATGGAGCAGTAACCTCGTGCTCAATTCCATTCTCCTCACAGAACTTCTGGAACTCTTTGGAGTTATACTCACCTCCACCATCAGTTCTAAGAATCTTCAACTTCTGACCACTCTGATTCTCAGCCTTCATTCTGAACTTCTTGAATTCATCAAACACCTCATGTTTAAATTTAATAAGGGATACCCATGTCATTCTTGTGAATTCATCAACAAACAACACAAAGTATTTATTCCCTCCAACTGATGCTACTGGAAATGGACCACACACATCAGAATGTAACTCCCAAGGCATGTTTTGCTCTTGGAGCAGCTTCTGACGCAAATGGCAGTCTTGGTTGTTTTCCTTCCATGCAAACTTTGCATGACTTTTCAGGCTTCTTAATTGCAGGAATTCCATGTACCAATTTCTTTGAATTCAGATGCTGTAAGCTTCTGAAATTCAAATGACCAAATCTTCTGTGTCACAGCTCACTCTCCTTCTCAGTACTTGTTGCACTAAGACACTCTGAGTCCGCAGTTCTGACATTCACCTTGAATGTTCTATTCCTTCCCTGTTCTGACTCCATAATCAACTTCTGATTACAGTCATACAGCTTCAGAAGATTGTCCTTCATGGTAACTGAGAAACCTTTCTCAATTAATTGTCCCACACTCATCAGATTGCTTCTGATGCCAGGTACATACCACACATTCTGAATCAATGCTATTTTCCCATTGTTCAGAGTCACTCTGACATTTCCCATACCTTCTGCATTAAGATATTTGTCATCAGCACATCTGATCTTTGTCCTCTTTTCAGAGTCAAAGTCAACCAGCCATTTCTTGTTTCCAGTAAGATGATTTGAACAGCCAGTGTCCATATACCACCAGTCTGTCAGATCCATATCATCAGATTCAGAGGCCATTAATAGCACAGATTCGTCATCATAACTTCTAGCTATATTTGCTTCTTCTGATTTCTTCTCCTTGTTTGACCAACAATCTCTAGCAAAGTGACCAAACTTCTTACAACAGTAACATTGTATTTTTCTTTTGTCATACTTCTCTTTTCCCCTCTGAGCATTCTTTTGTCTATCAGAGGTTGAGCTTTCTGACTTCTGACCACCATCAGATCTTCTCCTGGCTTCTGACTGCTTCTGATACCTCCTATCAGAAGTTGCTTTCAGAGCCTGCTGTTCTACTTCCTTTTCAGAGTTTCTCTCAGTTAGACGCAACTCTTGCGCTTCTAGACTGCTCTGCAGCTCTTCAATTCTCATTGTGCTCAGATCTTTGGAATGTTCTATTGCTACCACAATGTAATCAAATTGAGGAGTAAGGGATCTCAACACTTTCTCCATGATTGTTTCTTCAGAAAGAGTTTCTCCACATGCCTTCATCTCATTAGTGATCAGAATCACCCTGGAGATGTATTCAGAAACTTTCTCATTATTCTTCATGTTGAGATTCTCATATTGCTTTCTCAAGGACTGAAGCTTCACCTTCTTCACTAATGCGTCACCACCATAACATCTAACCAGTGTGTCCCACGCAGCCTTTGCTGTCATTGAATCCGCAATCTTCTCAAACACATTTACATCAACACATTGATGAATAAAGAATAATGCTTTCTGATCCTTCTTCCTTACTTCCTTCTGCGCGTTTTTCTGTTCATCCGTTGCATTTGCTGCTACCGGAACATAACCATCAGTGACAAGATCTAAAACATCTTGAGCACCAAACAATACACGCATTTGGATCATCCAACGATTCCAGTTTTTACCGTCAAATACTGGAAGCTTGGTGTTCATGTTGCCGTTTCCGTTCATCTTCACCTTGCACAATACACTCAGATTTCTTACACAGTGTTCCCCAACCCACCGAATAAAATTCTGATCAGATTTTGTTCAAGATTCAACACGAATCTAAGAATCAAAATCAAACACACAAGACCTCACGTTCACTCGTGTTTCCCGATGAATCCGAACCGGAGCTCTAGATACCAATTTGTTGGTGCAAAGGTGAATAAATGATGAATAAAGGAAATATTCTATTAAGAATGACGACTACAAAACATGATTAAAGTTACAATGATTGTCACCCTATTTATAAGCTAAAACTAGGGTTACTAGAATAAGATAAAATACTAAAATACCTTCTAACAAACTTAGGGGCTAAGGAAAATAGTACAACTAAATAAATATGAATTACTATTAATATTCTAATACTATTTACATTCACTCCTAAAATTCAATAATTTTATTAAAATATTCTTAAATATCTTATATTATTTTCATAAAAAAAATCAGATTGCATAATATCTTATATTAAATTGTAAACAAATTATCTTTTTATTTTGAGTGAAAATGATAGGTAATAGACATTGCATAATAATATATGTATAATACTGCATTTTAGTTACTCAAATTTTTAAATAATTTTTATATTACTTAATTTTTAAAATTATTTGTCAATAAATTATCTTCATATTTTGAGTAAAAAATGATACGTCATAATTTATTACATTACAATTAGTTTTTAGTAAAAGTAAAAGTAATATTAACATAATTGTTTGTTATAAAAAGTTATATTATTATAATAATTGAGTTATACTTTAAAATATATAATATTCCATTTTAACATTTAATTTTTAATTTAAATTTAAAAACTTTAATTTATTATTTAAAATTAAAACTATATTAAAATTTTTTATTTCTTCTCTATTATAAATTATTTATATAAAAGTTATTTATTATTTTCTGTATATTCTTATGATAAATAAATATTAAAATTGTATTTATATTTATATTTTATTTTTGGCTATTGCATAATAGATAAATAATTTAAATTTTTATAAAAAAAAATATTATTTTTAATAGTGGTATTTGGATATTATTATTATTAGTTGAATATTATATTAATACTTATTATTTATATTATTATTATTATTATTATTATTATTATTATTATTATTATTATTATTATTATTATTATTATTATTATTATTATTATTATTATTGTTCTGGCCTGGGCCCTGGCTTGACTAGGCAGGCCCAGCCCAATGATATTCTGCCAAGCCCAATCTAGCTTGGGTCACAGCCGTCGAGCACAGGGTCCCCGACGGGCAGGTAACGCGGGCGGAACCTTCCTCATCTGTATCGACTTCAAGGCTCCCCGTCGGCCAGATCCTACCCCCGTCGGGCAGAACCTCCCTCTGCGGGCATGACTTTCTCCCTTGTCGAGCAGAACGACATGTCCTTCACACATTCTCCACGTGCTCCCCTCCGCGGGGACACGTCACCAACCAACTGCCCACCTCCGAAAGAGCAGGTCAAACCCACTTTTCCAGAGATCGCGGGACAGTTGAACTAGGGAGAAGACCACGTTCTGGTCCTCACTACGCCACGTAAGCCCTAGCAGTCACTTGGGTTGGTCCTAGCCATCCAGCCCAACTCAAATGACCGTTGGTCTTGCGCTGGGGTTTCTCTATAAATACCCTCTTTCACGAGAGGGTCAGGTAATCTATTCTTACCATTTTTCTGTACTTGTGCCCATACGCTTACTTTGGCATCGGAGTGTCTTGCAAGTACACCCCCTCCTCTTCTTCAACACCGGTGAACAAGCAGCAAGTCAAAGACGCGTGGCAGCCAGCGATCCCCTTCTGATCAGGTCAGATCAGTGGCGCCATCTGTGGGAACATAAAACTTCCCCGTTCCTCCGAGCAAAGAACCAAAGTTTCACCAACATTCCGCGATCATGGCTAGCCCACTCCACGATGATGTTGTTCGCGACCTCATTCTCGCTTCCGCCGCGAACGGCGGCAAGCAAACGGAGACGTCCCAACCTCCGGAGACCGAGGAGAGGGACGGCCAGACTGCCTCTCCCTCGTCCGCGGAAGCTGCACACCAGACTGTTCTCCGACCAAGGAGCCCAGCGGCGTTCTAACCCATTCCTGTCCCGGCCGGAGTGGACCCAACAGTGGCCTCCCTCTTCGCGGCCATCAACCAAACAAATCAGTTGTTGTTCCAACAGAACGCACGAATTGGCGCACTAGAACACGAAGTCCCGCCAAGGTCCCCTCCGTGGGAAGACCAGAACGGGAATTCGAGGAGCCCATCACCTTGTCCCAGGAGTCGAAGACCCTGGCTGGAGAGGCCCCAACCCGAAGTAGTGCGGGAGCGGACTAGGTCTCCGACGAGACAAGTCCGGGAGCGACGGCCAACCAGAGGGGATCCCCCGACCAGACCTCTGAGGGTCGAACCCCCAGTCAGGAGGCCGAGGGCGCAAAATCAAGCACCTCCGCCACCAAGGCCATCACCCCCCCCCCCCGATCACCAACTCTCAGTGACGAGGACGACTACAGGACCCCTTGTCCCGAGAGATCATGGCTGCTCCCATCCCCCACGGGATGGAAAAACCCCCAGCACTCTCGACGTACGACGGCACCTCCGACCCAGACGACCACCTGGAAGACATCGAGGCCATGCTCGACTACCGAAATGTTCGAGGAGCTATCAAATGCAGACTATTCCCGACAACGCTGAGGAAAGGTGCCATGACATGGTACAAAAGCCTGGAACCAGAATCGGTCACATCGTGGAGGGTCTTGAAGGACCTCTTTTCAAGACATTTCACGGCATCCCGGCGCCATCCGAAGACAGAAGCCGCACTGGGCAACATAATCCAGGCCCCCGACGAGCCCCTCCGGAAGTACATCGAAAGGTTCACACGAGAGGCAGTACAGGTAACAACGTCGGACGAGATGAAACGTTACTTGATGGAGCAAGGACTACGCCGAGATTCCAAGTTCTACGAAGCTGTGGCCATACACCGACCAGCCTCTCTACAAGACTTCCTCGACAGAGCCGCGCATTACATCCGATTCAAGGAGACTCAAGCAGCCAACTCCGCCCGGGACACACGAGACCGAGAGACCCCCCGCGGGCCTCGAGAGGACGGAGTATCGAGCCACCGGCGCGGAGGAGATCGCTGACGGGAGGATCGTCCCTGCGAGCAGCGCAGTTCAGCTGGCCGATTCACAGAGTATACGACTCTAGTCGCTTCCCGCGAGCGCATACTGGCCGAGTGCGCCAAAACAGAGTTTTTTCAGGCAGGTGTCCGCTTCCCCAGGCCGACACCCCCCATGCCCAACATGGACAAATCGAAGTTCTTCCGCTTCCATAAAAGCCATGGGCACGTTACAGAAGACTGCATCCACCTCAAGGATGCGATCTAAATCTTGATCAAGGATGGCCACCTGAAGAGATACACCCGGGAAGGAGAAGCCCCGCGGCAAGATGCCCCCAAGGCCAAGAGAGTCGAAGACCTCCCCTCTTCTGATGGTGACAACGGCCTGCAGGTTGCCCTCTGCGTCAGCCGGCCTGAGGATTGGTTCGCGCTCAGAGAATTTGGCCTCCCCGACGAACCTGATCTCCCCGACGAGCCTGTGCGTCCCACCAGTCGATGGAAGTATTTTCCGAAGGCAATGGTCATCTCCGGAGGATCCCCGAGGAACCTATCCGTGGGATCAGTAAAGAGAAAGTTCGAGGAACTCATCACCAGCAACTCTGGAAAAATGAGCACCCTCGATAAATTTCGTGACCGATCCAACCCGATCACCTTCTACCTCGAGGAGCTTCTCGGGGGCTCCCCCAACTCAAACATCCCTCCACTGATACGAGCACGTGTAGAAAACTTCGACATCAGACGCATCTTGGTCGACGACGGAAGCTCAATGGACATCATGTACACCCACCTTTTCACGACACTCCAACTCGACGAGTCCAACCTGTCCCCCTACGTGGGCTCTGACCTCCAAGGGTTCAACGGGACGACAACAAGACCGTGGGGGTACGTGGAGTTAAAAGTCACCTTCGGGGAAAAGGAAACGGCCAGGGAGGTCAATGTCCGCTTCCTGGTCATCGAATGCCCGTCCCTCTACCACTATATCCTCGGCAGGACGACGATGGCAGAACTCACTGCGGTGCCCTCCACCGTCCACCTAAAAATGAAGTACTACATAAGGCGGGGGGCCATGGTCACCCTAAATGGTGACATTGAGGATGCCCGGAGATGCTTCGAGGCCGCGTTGAAAGGCCTAAGTACTATCACCCAAGCGACCAAAAAAGTAGCGCCCACCGCGACTCCGGAGAGCGAACCCATGGAGCTCGTTGGCTCAGTAGACCTCGACAACCACTTCGTCGAAGAATCCGACCGTGAAGACGAAGCCAGCGACGCTCCTACATCCAATGGGCAGCCCACCCACCCAGCGCGCCCCATCCTAGACGGTGACTTTGAGATTGTAACCCTCGGGGACGACAAGACGAGAACCGTGAAGATCGGAGCAGGACTCCCCGACCTTGCGAGGAAACAACTGAAGGCCTACCTCCGTGAGAATGCTGATCTCTTCGCTTGGAGCGCCATGGAAATGCCCGGACTCGACCCCGAGGTCGCCTGCCATCAGCTATCCATCAATCCAACCGCCAAGGTCGTAGTACAACGTAGGTGTAGATAGTCCCTCGAATAGTCGGCGGCGGCTGAAAAAGCTGTAAAAGACCTCCTAGAGGCAAATTTTATTTCGGAAGCCCGGTAGTCAACCTGGCTATCCAATGTTGTACTTGTTAAAAAGAATAATGGAAAATGGCGCATGTGTGTTGACTACACCGATCTCAACCGGGCATGTCCTAAGGACGCCTACCCCCTCCCCAACATCGACAAGCTCGTCGATTACTCGGCGGGCTTCAAACTCTTGTCCTTTATGGACGTGTACTCGGGATACAACCAGATCCCCATGGAAGAACGCGACAAATAAATCACGACCTTTATGACAGAGTCGGGCAACTATTACTACAACGTAATGCCCTTTGGCCTAAAGAACGTCGGCGCCACATACCAACGGATGATGAACAAAGTCTTCCGGGGAGATATTGGCGACATGCTCGATGTCTATATGGACGACATGATCGTCAAGTCCTACACGGAAGTCGAGCACACCGCCCATCTCAGAAAGGTCTTCGACACAGCGAGGAAATGCAGAATGCACTTCAACCTGGAGAAATGTACCTTCGGGGTCCGCGCAGGGAAATTCCTCGGCTTCTACTTAACCGAGCGTGGGATCGAAGCAAATTTGGACAAGTGCCGCGCATTTTCCGAAATCACCACGCCCACCTTGAAGAAATCTATACAATCCCTCAATGGCGTACTCGCCTCGCTTTCCCGATTCATCGCCAAGTCTGCACAACACGCCCTCACTTTCTTCAAGTTGCTCAGAAAGGAAGCCACGTTCGAATGGACAGAGGAACGCCAGCAAGTCCTCCATCACCTCAAACGCATCCTGTCCGAACCACCCATGCTGACGCGACCCGAAGTTGGAGAAACCCTATACCTATACCTGGTTGTGGCTAACGATGCCTTTAGCGCCGTACTGATCAAGGAAACTCACGAAGGGAAAAAGCCAATCTACTTCATGAGCAAAGCCCTCCACGGTCCCAAAGTAAGATACCAGCAGATCGAAAAGGTCGCTTTGGCCCTCATCACCGCTGCACGACGCCTCCAACATTACTTCTTGGCCCACACCATTGTGCTCAGAACCGACCAGCCCGTCAGGAAGCTCCTCGGCCGACCAGACATGGCTGGACGAATGCTAAATTGGTCGTTAGAACTATCTGAGTTCGACATCATCTACGAAGGAAGGAAGGCCCTCAAAGCTCAAGTCCTGGCCGACTTTGTCGCCGAGATGACCCCTCACCAGACCCTACCACAGAGAGCCACAAGTGGACTATCTTCGTCGATGGCTCCTCAAACTCCACAAGCAGCGGCGCGGGCATCATCCTCGACAATGAAGAAGGCACCATCATAGAAGTCTCTCTAACACTGGCCTTCCTGACGACGAACAACCAAGCCGAGTACGAGGCGTTCCTGGCCGGGCTTCGCTTGGCATCAAACCTCGGGGCCAGGGAAATAAGAATCTTCACGGAATCCCAGCTGGTCGCCTCGCAATTACGGGGGGAATATCAGGCGAAAAACGATAACCTCGCCGAATACCTGGCTCTCATTACAGAAAAAATGAAATTTTTTAACTCCACGGAGGTTCAGCACGTTCCACGCGAACAAAACACTCGAGCAGATATTCTCTCAAAACTAGTAAGCACCAAAAAGAGGGGCGGGCACAAGTCGGTCATCCAAGAGATCCTATCACAGCCAAGCACGAAAAAGGCCGAAGCACCGCTCGATGTCAACGCCATAAGAGATATCAACTGTTGGATGACGTTGTTGCACGCCTACCTCAGCGCGGGTCGCCTCCTCGCCGACCCCAAAGAGGTCAGCACAATCAAACGATGATCCTGCTCGTACGTCCTTCTCGAAGACAAATTGTACCGCAGAGGCTTCGTGGTCCCCCTCCTCAAATGCATCGACACCTCCCAGGCCGCTGCCTTTCTGGAGGAAATCCACGAGGGCGTCAACGTGCAGCACCTCAGGGGACGATCCCTGGCGAGAAAGGCCCTACAAGCAGGATACTACTGGCTATCCATGCAAGAGGACGCGAGAGAGCACATCAAGAAGTGTGAGAGATGCCAACGACACGGAGACATGCACCTCGCCCCACCGAGCGAGCTCCAATCCCTATCCTCCCTTTGGCCGTTCGCCTGGTAGGGGATGGATATCCTCGGTCCCTTCACCTTAGGCTCATATCAGAACAAGTACCTGATCGTGGGCGTCGACTACTTCACCAAATGGATTGAGGCCGAAGCCCTTGCCAAAATCACGACCCATAACATACTCTGATTCTACAAAAGAAATATCCTCGCAAGATTCGGTGTCCCACTTGCCATCATCACTGATAACGGTACATAGTTCACCGACAAAAATTTTCGGGACTTCATCACCAAAATCGGGACCAAGCATCACTTCACCTCGGCCAAACATCCTCAGACGAACGGCCAAGCCGAATCCGCAAATAGGGTGATACTCAGAGGACTAAAGCGAAGACTCGGCGACGCCAAGAGAGCGTGGGTCGAGGAACTCCACAGCGTCCTATGGGCATACCGAACCACACCTTACTCAACTATGGGGGAAACACCATTCCGCCTCACGTACAGAACCGAGGCGGTGATCCCGGTCGAGATGCGAGAGCCGTCCAGACGAACTGAGGCTCCCCTCGAGGGCGAGGACAACGACGACACCCTCCGAGAGGAGCTCGACCTAGTCGAAGAAATTTGGTCGAGGGCAGCTCTCCGAGAGGCCCGGCTGAAACAACAGGTAGCACTTCGCCACGACAACAGAGTCTTGAAACGCGAGTTTCAGATCGGCGACTTAGTCTTGCGAAGAAACCAAAAGGACTCTCGCGAAGGCAAACTAGCCGCGAATTGGGAAGGCCCATATCGTGTTCGCGACAAGACGGAACACGGGGCCTATTACCTCGAAAACCTACATGGGGAATAACTAGCTCGACCATGGAACGCCGAGAAGCTGAAAAGGTACTACAGTTAAACAATGCCCGTGACGCCTAGGCATCGCGACCACAGGGGGCGACATGGTACCACCGCACCTCCTCGCGTCTCCTAGAGACCAACAAAACAGCAAGCCCTGCCTTTGTATACACAGGCAGAAAGCTCTGCTCGATGGAGAATCCCTCGATCGAGACTCCCCGTCGCCGTACCAGCATCGGTAGGACACCCAGCTCGCAATGGGACGTTTACGCCGCGCGGAGAAACTACCCCCCGAAACGGCCCGATAACAAAACCTGCCAACCGGCCAGTTCCCCACACTACTGGAAACAATTATCGTTGAGCTACCACCCTGGATAAGCCCATGGGCATAACAAACATGCATTTCAAACATACAAACATATATTTCGAGCATACAAAAGTGCAGAAATAAAACAAGCATAACACCATGCAAAAACAAAACAAAGTCGGCCAGTTCCCCACACTACCGGAAACAATTATCGTCGAGCTACCACCCCGGATAAGCCCAGGGGCATAACAAACATGTGTTTCAAACATACAAACATATATTTTGAGCATACAAAAGTGCAGAAATAAAACGAGCATAACACCATGCAAAAACAAAAAAAAAGCGCACACTTAAACAAATTTCCAAAAGTATATCATATAAAAGCGGGCACCAGCCCAGTAGTTAACATTACATCGCCGAGAAGGGCACGCAGGCCCGGTAAAGAAAACACTTAGAAAAATATACAAATTATTTGGCATGCAGGCCAGAATACGCGGGCATGCAGGCCCGAAACTAATCTATGCTCCCTCCTCCTCCTCCACTTCAGGCCTGGCGGGACGGGCATCGGGACCAGCCTCCTCGACGTTGGGGTCAACCACCCGACCATCGATTATCTCGTGGAAAAGCTCGATGTCGTCTTCGACCAGGGCGACGCCAGAATTCACCACCTTAAGCTGCGTGACAACGCCATTGAAACCCGCTGCGAAGACCTCCAGACAATCACCTTCCAACACCCGTATTCTGGCGAGCATGTCATCCCGGGTGACCATCTGCCTGTCTTCGTCGGTCTCATCGTCGGCAGGACGGAGGCCATCCTCCAGCTTCTCCACACGAGCCTTCAGTGCCCGCACTTTCTCCTCAGCGGCCTTCAACCTCTCATCAGCGTTATCCCCCCTCTTGCGCTCACTGGCGGTCTCCCCCCGACTCTTCTCCAGCTCCTCGGTAAGTTGGGTCACCTTCCCCTGGTTAAGCTCCAGATCCTCAACGACCTTGTTCAAACGAGACTGCGCGAAAGCGAGGTCCCCCTGCAGCTTAGACAACTCGACGGCCGAGCAGCTTTCCTTGCTCAGAACCATCGCCGTGGTGAAGGTCCGTATCAAAGCAGTCAAATCCTCCATCAGGACTTGCCTACGAGTAGCCCGGTCCGCACTTAGGACCACCTTCGCCTCCTTTGCCAGAATGCTGGGTGACCTAGCTCCGTGGAAGTAACCAGGGTGCTAATGGTAGGGCGCGTTGGAGTAACCCTCCTCGGCAGAGCTCGTCGATAGGTCGACCACGGTCTCCACCTCCTGAACTCTGGGCCTCTTTAGGGCCCCCTAGGATGTGGGTGACTGACTACTTGGAGGAGACGAGGATCCCCTGCCATCCTGGTTAGCGGAAGCCTGCCCGACCAACTGGCCAACCCGCGTCTTCGGAATAGCAGCGACCTTCGACGCGTGCAACTTCTTCACCCGCTCCTCGACAGAAGACATGTTCCCTGCAAAGCAAAGAAAATGGGTCAATAACAGATAAAGAATACCAAATCGAGAGAGGAAAGAGACGTCCACCACCTAGATAGCGAAGGGCCTCTGCCTCCGAGGAACACTCGAGCAGGGCTTTCGTATTGATCAACCTCGCTGTCTCGCGGACATTCCTCTGGCTATCGAGGATGTACTGACCGTCGGGGGTCACCAACTTCGACGGCGGCAGGCTGCACACGAACGAGACTATCTTCAAATAGTCGGCCATGTTCTCATCCTCAAGGGACCCCGCGCGCACTATGTACCGGTCAGTCCTGCAGGAGAAATATTCTGGAGACCATTCCACGTGCACCCTCGGCAGCATGACGACTTCTCGTTGGCTGTTCACAATTCGCCCCCTTATGAATATAAAGAGTCGACCCCCGTATGCGTGATCGGGCTAACGATGAAGAAGCGACCCTTGAAAACCCGAAAAGAGTCCATGTACGTCTTGAAGAGCCTGTTCGGTTACTTAAACGACACTCATCCGTGCCTACCATCCACTGTCTGCCGCTGCAGATGGAAGACGCGGAAGAATAGCGGCAGCGTGACCCCGACCTCGAGATAGCGGCACACGACCTCGAATGCCCGAATAAAAGCCAAGGCATTTGGATGAAGTTGCGAGGGGGCCAGCCTCAACCAGTCGAAGAGGCCCAAGTTGAAGACTGAGAACGGCAGCCTGAGCCTGGCATCTTTAAAATAGAACTCATACATCGGGAACCGCATCCTTCCGTACTTCAAGCATATACGGTGGCGTTCCCAAGGACCGTAAACTTGCCAATTCTGGGGGTCACCCTCATCCCGGTCCTCTACGGTGGCGTAGACTCTGTCGCTACTGCGAAAATCGAGGCCGACAATGACAGAAGAGTCGCCACCGCGCATTATTTATCCCAAGAGAGGGAAAGGAAACGATCAGAGAAAACCTAACAAAAAGAGGGATAAGATCGGTCATCACAACCAAATCTCGGGTTCGGGAGTCAGTTACGTAAGGGGAAGGTATTAGCACCCCTCGCGTCTGTCGTACTCGACGAGATCCACTCTTATTGTCTATATAAAAGGGTGATTTAAACTATCTAGCTACAGGCTTGAGGACAAAAGAAAAAGAAATGACTCGGCAAAGCAACGGCGCTTTGTGCCTACGTATCTCATCTGAAATGAGAAGTCAGAGTCAACGTAGTTCGACTAACTACGGGTGAAAGGGGGGAAGGTTGCTCGCCAAGACATCGCGTCTTGTGCCTACATTCTTTCAGCTGGTATGAAAGATCAGAGCAAATGTAGTTCGGGCTAAAAGGAAACACAGGTTCATTCAACTATTTTTTAGGCCCGAGTAGAGTTAACAAGTAGTTCTAGCAGTTGGTGTATGCAGCTCGACCATTGGAGACTTAAGCGTTACCGTCTGCGGTAGAACTAAGAGTTAACAACACTCTTTTATCTGAAAAGATTTTCCTGATTAAGACTCCGAAGGATGAAAAAGGTTTGAAGTATTTTTGTGTTTTTTAGAGAAGAAGTGTTTTGAATTGGAGTGTTTATAATGCATGTTGTACCAAAGTCTAAAACCTAGGATCGAATGCGTCGCGTATCTCCCTAAGGACGTATACTAAACACTCTAGGCAATTGAGAGGTGGCCCCTCAATCACCATTTCCCAAGTATAAGGCTCATGGCACAACATCCGTTATCTTTATTAAGTGTGTTAGGATTGTTTTGAGATGAGAAGAGAAAGGACACTAAAAGGGGGGGTCTAAATCCAAGCCTAAAGTTGTCATGCAATGGTGATCCTAAGATTGAGAGCCACCAAATCCTCAGACTCTCTTCCATAATCTCCTGAACACATCTTTTCAACAATCCACATCCTCTCTCAGGATTAGCAAGACACTCAACACAGTCTTCAGCACAACCCGGGAAAACACCCCCCTTCAGCAATCTGGCTTTCACAAAGCTTAAGGGTGTCCTCAGTTCATCAACATTTGTCACCAAATTCAACACTTCCTCCTTGATAATTGCATTAATCCCGGCCTGCCCATGATTCGGCATGGGATTCTGCACCACATTGGGAACATCATTGGAAAAATTAATCGCCTTACTGTCAATCATGTCTTGCACCTTATGTTTGAAGGCTTTACAATTATCAATGTTATGTCCTGGGGCACCAGAATGAAACTCACAGCGAGCATTTGCGTCGTACCCGGGTGGAGGAGGCCCAGTCAAGGGAGCCAAAGTCCTTTTCTGAATCAATTGCAGCTGTAACAAAGCCTACAATAGCTGAGAGTAAGGCATGGGAGGCGCATCAAAATGCCTATTTGCTACCCGACCTCTATCTTGGTATCTTCCGTACCCTTGTTGATTTTGTTGCGGTTGTTGTTGTTGTTGTTGTTGTTGTTGTTGCTGACGTTGTTGTTGCTGTGGTTGTTGAACTGCTGGGATTGTGATGCAGGCAATCTGCTGATGCTGCTGATTCTGACCTCTATTTCTTCCCCGTGAACTGGATACATCGTTAGTATCTCCCTCTCGCCTTTTGTTTCCGAACACCTTCTTGCTCCCTCCAGCCGAGGGCATCTCACCAGCATTTATCTTTCCTAACTTAATTCCATTCTCCACCCTCTCCCCGGTGATGATTAAGTCAGAAAAGCTGCCTGACATGCTGTTGATGAGCTTTTCATAATAAACGCCTGGAAGGGTGGCGACAAATATATCCACAAGTTCACGTTCTACCATTGGTGGTTGTACCCTAGCTGCCAACTCTCTCCATCTTTGAGCATATTCTTTGAAGCATTCATTGCTCTTTGTGAGAGGTTTTGAAGTTGGACCCTGTTGGGAGCAAGGTCACTATTATACTGATAATGTGTCACAAATGCTTCGGTCAGATCCCTCCAACTACGGACATTTGCAGGCTCCAAGCTCATGTACCATTCCAGAGAGGGACTGGATAGACTATCTTGGAAGAAATGAATAAGCAGTTTCTCTTCATCGGAATGCGCAGACATCTTGCGATAATAAGACCTCAGATGAACCCTAGGGCAAGTGGTACCCTTGTATTTATCAAAGTCTGGGACTTTGAACTTTGGTAGCACTCTCAAGCCTGGGATCAGCCCCAGGTTAGCCATATCCAGTACCATAGAGTTTTGGCATTCAAGAGACCTCAGC
>OZ012737.1:380498517-380513878 GCA_963859935.3 Lathyrus sativus | reverse complement strand
CTCCTCCTACTCCTACTTCTTTTTCTTCTTCTTCTTCTTCGTCTCCTACTCCTACTTCTTCTTCTTCTCCTTCTCCTCTTACTCATACTCCTACTCATACTGCTTCTGCTTCTTCTTCTTCTCCTTCTACTCCTACTCCTACTCCTTCTTCTACTCCTACTCCTACTTCTACTCCTACTCCTACTCATACTCTTCATTCTCATTCTCATTCTCATTCTCATTCTCATTCTCATTCTCCTTCTCCTTCTCCTTCTCCTTCTTCTCCTTCTCCATCTCCTTCTCCTTCTCATTCTCATTCTCATTCTCCTTCTTCTTCTTCTTCTTCTTCTCCTTCTCCTTCTTCTTCTTCTTCTTCTTCTTCGCCTCCTACTCATACTCCTCGCCTCCTCCTACTCCTTCTCCTCCTACTCCTACTCCTACTTCTTCTTCTTTTCCTCCTTCTACTCCTACTCCTACTCCTACTTCTTCTTATTCTTCTTATTCTTCTTATTCTTCTCCTTCACCTCCTACTCCTACTTCTTCTTCTTCATTTCCTCCTTCTTCTCCTTCTCCTCCTACTCATACTCCTACTCTTACTCCTACTGCTTCTTCTTCTTCTTCTCCTTCTCCTTCTACTCCTACTCCTTCTCCTACTCCTACTCCTACTCCCACTCCCACTCCCACTCCTTCTCCTACTCCTACTCCAACTCCTACTCCTACTCCTACTCCTACTCCTTCTCTTTCTCCTTCTTCTCCTTCTCCTTCTCCTTCTCCTTCTCCTTCGTCTTCTCCTTCTCCTTCTCCTTCTTCTTCTCCTTCTCCTTCTCATTCTCCTACTCCTACTCCTACTTCTTCTTCTCCTCCTACTCCTACTCCTACTCCTACTCCTACTTCTTCTTCTTCTTCATCTTCTCCTTCTACTCCTACTCCTACTCCTACTTCTTCTTCTTCTTCTTCTTCTTCTTCTTCTTCTTCTTCTTCTTCTTCTTCTTTTCCTACTCCTACTCCTCCTACTCCTCCTAATCCTACTCCACCTACTCCTACTCCTACTTCTTCTTCTTCTCCTCCTTCTACTCCTACTCCTACTTCTACTTCTTCTTCTTATTCTTCTTCTTCTTCTCCTTCTCCTCCTACTCCTACTTCTTTTTCTTCTTCTTCTTCTTCGTCTCCTACTCCTACTTCTTCTTCTTCTCCTTCTCCTCTTACTCATACTCCTACTCATACTGCTTCTGCTTCTTCTTCTTCTCCTTCTACTCCTACTCCTACTCCTTCTTCTACTCCTACTCCTACTTCTACTCCTACTCCTACTCATACTCTTCATTCTCATTCTCATTCTCATTCTCATTCTCATTCTCATTCTCCTTCTCCTTCTCCTTCTCCTTCTTCTCCTTCTCCATCTCCTTCTCCTTCTCATTCTCATTCTCATTCTCCTTCTTCTTCTTCTTCTTCTTCTCCTTCTCCTTCTTCTTCTTCTTCTTCTTCTTCGCCTCCTACTCCTACTCCTTGCCTCCTCCTACTCCTTCTCCTCCTACTCCTACTCCTACTTCTTCTTCTTTTCCTCCTTCTACTCCTACTCCTAATCCTACTTCTTCTTATTCTTCTTATTCTTCTCCTTCACCTCCTACTCCTACTTCTTCTTCTTCATTTCCTCCTTCTTCTCCTTCTCCTCCTACTCATACTCCTACTCTTACTCCTACTGCTTCTTCTTCTTCTTCTCCTTCTCCTTCTACTCCTACTCCTTCTCCTACTCCTACTCCTACTCCCACTCCCACTCCCACTCCTTCTCCTACTCCTACTCCAACTCCTACTCCTACTCCTACTCCTACTCCTTCTCTTTCTCCTTCTTCTCCTTCTCTTTCTCCTTCTCCTTCTCCTTCTCCTTCTCCTTCGTCTTCTCCTTCTCCTTCTCCTTCTTCTTCTCCTTCTCCTTCTCATTCTCCTACTCCTACTCCTACTTCTTCTTCTCCTCCTACTCCTACTCCTACTTCTTCTTCTTCTTCATCTTCTCCTTCTACTCCTACTCCTACTCCTACTTCTTCTTCTTCTTTTTCTTCTTCTCCTTCTTCTCCTTCTTCTTCTTCTTCTTCTTCTTCTTCTTCTTCTTCTTCTTCTTCTCCTTCTCCTCCTACTCCTACTTCTTCTTCTTCTTCTTCTTCTCCTTCTCCTCCTACTCCTACTTCTTCTTCTTCTTCTTCTTCTCCTTGTTGCGGTGAGAATCGTGATACCAAGCTATTGATTAACTTGAATCTTTAATTCTTAGATTACAACCGGACTTTAATTTATCCAAAGGAAAGGTCTAAAGAATGAAAGAACCTTTTGCGCGATGTAACAACAACACTAAGAGATTCAGGGATCGTGGGTTGGTTATGCATAGGGTAGGTATTTCACATCCTAAGCATCTGTAGTACTCTACAGAAACCTTTTGTTTGTTTGCATGCTAAGTTTGATGAATATTTGCTAAGGATTGGGATTGGGTAAAGGTATAGGTTAAAACCTAATGATAGTTTCTAAGTTTGCTCGCAAAGACGTCGCGTCCTCTGCCTACGTATCCTAACTAGGATAGAATCAGAGCAAATCGTAGTTCACCTCACTAGGGTTGAAGAACGCTTGATTGCGATCAAGGTTCAAAGGGGAACAAACATAATAATGTTTGTGTAGAGTTTCACAAAACTCTCTATGTCTATGTTGTAACACTCAAAGGGGGAAGTAAGTGATCATATCCATGATCCTTACATAGAGTTTACAACTCTATCCTAGGGTTCTAGTTGTAAACACTCCTAGTGAGGGGGAAGGTTGCTCGTCAAGATATCGCATCTTGTGCCTACGTATTCTCATTGTCCAATGAGAAATCAGAGCGGTCGTAGTTCGGGCTCGAACTAAGGAATCAATTGGTTCTTTCCAGACCAAAAGAGGGGAAGGTTCTATCCAGACCTATGAGTTTATATCCTATTGGTTCTATCCAGACCAAAAAGGGGGTTAAGGCTCTTTCGAGGCCAATGAGGGTATTGAGCTATCTATGACCCAAGGGTCAATAGAGAGACTTTCTTTTGGAAGGGAGGAGATGAGGCAACTTGGATGAGAACTAAAAAAGTTCCATCACTTGGGAAAGAAATAATTAACAAAGTAATCAATACTTTAAACAAAAGGGGCATGGTTACAACCAAAGATCATGTATCTTAACAAAGATGAAAGCATATATTAACAAAGATTAAAGGTATATCTTAACAAAGATTGAAGGTAACAACCACATGTATCGATGACAATCAAATACAAGCAAATTAGTTTAACCTCATAATTTAGGAGGAAAGCAATATGAAATAATGGTAACAACCAAGGGAGAGTACCCTAACATGTTAACTAACATAGTATAAATGAATATCATAACACAAATGATCACGGTGAAAAAGAAATTCATCTGCATACGCGAGATAACGATCTCAATATAAAGGCAACTTACAAGCAACCAAAAGGAATGAAAATATGAACAAACATGGAATTAAAAAATATCACATGAAAGTAGGCATCAAGACAAACACAATGCAAAAAGAATGGGTTCAAAATGATGAAAAATGGATGAGTTATGATTTTTTGAAGTTTGGATGAACAAAACATGAAAATCTAAATGATAAAAGGAATAAAATGCACATGGTAAGACAATGAATCAAACAAATTTGATTATTTAAACATGTTAACAAAATTTTAAGAATAATACAAGATCAATCTCACAAGAAAAATCAAGTTACAAGTTGAAAATTTTCAAGATCATCATGGTAAAAAAACAGTCATGGTAACATGTGGAATGCAAGTGGAAAGTTCACATTTATGAGTTTTAGGTTTACCTCTTGAAGCAAACTTAAGCAATAAGAAAACCAGAGATCTTGAGAGCTCTTCCAAGATCTTGTTACATAAGTGTGGAAGTGACTTGGATAGCTTCAATACATCATACTTTATGTGTTTGAAGTGTTTCTTGAGTTGGAAGAAGTTTGGAAATGGTTTTGAAAGGTGTTTTTCAAAAGCAAATTTTGAGGGATTTTGGAAACTTAATGAGATTTTGTAAGAACTTGTGATTGTGTAATAAAGAAAGTTCTAGCTAGTTTCTAGCATGGAACTTGTGTGTTTTTGATGTAAGAAGTGAGTTCTATTTATAGCCAAAGGCCTTGGATCAAGGTATGGGCAAAAGTGAAGCAAATTGCCAATTTTAACCTTCCATCATGAAAATCTTTGAGTTTTCCAATGCAATCTTCATCTTTGTCCTTAAGACACTCTAATAAGATATTCTCCATGCCCCATAGATTTTTTTCATCATGCTTGATAGGATAGAAGGTGACTTGTTGAAATAAAGTTGATGATTTGACAAGGGTAGCCACCTTTTTTCTCTTTCTTCACTATTCACTTTTACAACTTGTATTAAATAATGATTTCCTTGGATCTTTGGTCCATTTTCGTGGGAATTGATGTTAAACATGTTTATTAAAAATGTAAACATCATAAATGAGGCTTAGTCTTTGATTAGCATCAATTTGGAGAGGTTTTGGAATCAAAAAAACTCATGTTGACCTGGTTTTGCCAATGTGAGTTTTTGCCAACTTGTGGACCTCGGTTCTTTCTAACCAGGAAGAGTTATGGAACCCACTTGTACTTTTTAGAAAGCCCCAATTAGGTACTAAAATATTTATGCTTGTGTTAGGAACTCATTCCCCTTGAAACTAGGTCAAAAACCCTTGTGTGGTTAAGGAGTTATGGCTTTGCCCTTTTCAAAACCTTAATTTCCCAACTTTTGCGATTACTCCCTAACCCTTGATCCAATGGTCATGAAACTTCATGGGTAGATGTAATATGTCATTAGGACCATTTTTTATTCCCATCTTTAGGTCAAATTCCTCATGAGTGAAGAGTTGACTTTTCGGTCAACCGAACGATCGATCGGTGGCTACCGAGTCGACTGTTGATGTTCCGGGTATTTTGAGGACTTGAAACTCTTTGGATGGACTTTACTAAGCCATAGGAACTTAATGGACCTTTATCCCACCATTGAAACACTTTTTAAACCAAAATTCAAACTACAGTTGACTTTTCCTGATCGAAAACCCTAATCGGGCGTCTTGAACTGCACTGTTCTCAATTCTTGGGTGACCACCTCAAATTGAATTCATACTAGATCCAATGGAGTATATTTAATCTTGTGGAGACTTATTTGAAGTTGAATCAATCCAAAACATTGATTGGTCAGACCATTGAAATCCCGATTTTGACGGTACGGAACCCTAATTCATCTGCATCTTAACAAAGATAAACTGGAAATGGGTTAAGGTTAGTTAATCAACTGAATATGATCCTAAAATGATGATGAGGATCTAAGGGGTTAAAATTTGGGGTGCAACAGTTTCCCCTATTTAAATATCTTCACTAGATGGTGATGAGAGATGACAATCCTCAGAGAATCGCAGTGAAAGGTATTTAAATATAGTAAACCAGAAATTTTGTCCCTTAGATACGATGGTATGCAAAAAGGATGAACGCAAATATGCCATGAATCTTAATGATGCTATATGATGCTTGAATGCAAGACATATGCGGACACACGAGCAAATATAAAAGAACGGCAAAACGACGAGTAACCACTCACGAGGACCCAACACACTGGGGAAAGATTTCAAGCGAATTAAGCAAGATAGTTCAGACATGACTAATGATGTTTGTTCAAGGGAATCTTTCACGCAGGGGACACAAATTCCACCAGGGAAGACACATCTTCATTGGGGAGAGGAGATACGAACCTCACTGGGGATAACCAGATGAGGAAGTCCACCGGGGAAGATCACAATTCTTCACTGGGGATACGAAAGAAAAGAAGCGCAAAATTCACTGGGGAAGGAACCCACTGGGGAAAACTTGCTGGGGAACAAAATCCACTGGGGAAGCGAAGCTTCACCGGGGAAAAGACAGAACAAAGACACAAATCTCACTGGGGATAACCAGATGAGAAAATTCCTATAACGAAGAGTTCAAACGGGATCTTCAGGGAAAGGTTAGAAACAAGACCGGACGCGCCGGGGAAACTAGTATCCACTAGTTCTCCGAGACTCGACTGGAAAATCAAAAGCTTCAACTGGGGAGACTGGTGATGACCAGAACAACAAACAGCTTCAAACAGTGCTAGTTTCCACTAGACTTACTGGGGATGATGGTGACGACCGAATCAACAATGGTTTCCAAGAAGTGCTAAATACCACTTTAACTTCCTGGGGATATGGTGACGACCAAATCAAAGTTCTAATTACAATTGGGAATTTCCAAACAATATTGGTAAAACACAGGACTTCGGTTGGGGAAGTTGGTAACAATCAACTTTCGGTACTAATAACGATTAGTTTTCAAACAATGCTAGTAACCACTGGATTTAGAAAGAACTGGATTTTCAAAGAGTTTTGGTGACGACCAGGAAGCTCAAATTTGTCCCTCAATACCTTAGGAACAAAAGCTAAACATCCTTAATACATTAGGATATAGAAGAGATACAACCCTCAACACATTAGGATTAGACGAAGATCCTCAAAACATTAGGAAGGAAAGTTGAAACATCCTCAATACATTAGGATACAGAAAGCTGCACATCCTTAATACATTAGGATATGAAAGCTGAACATCCTCAATACATTAGGATATGAAACACTTCATGCAAACGTAACCACTTTAGTCTCTGGGAACTTCTGAACTCGGGATCCAAAGTATACATCTCCAAAGGTACACAACCTGTGCTTGGGATGGCAACAAACATTTTCCAAAGGTACGAAACCTGTGCTTGGAATCAAACAATACATCTATCTCCAAAGGTACACAACCTGTGCTCGGGATAGAAACAAGCCTCTTCCAAAGGTACAAAACCTGTGCTTGGAGTTAAACAATACATCTCCAAAGGTACGAAACCTGAGCTTGGGATCAAACAATTCATCTATCTCCAAAGGTACTCAACCTGTGCTTGGGATAGCAACAAACATCTTCCAAAGGTACAAAACCTGTGCTTGGAATCAAACAATACATCTATCTCCAAAGGTACACAACCTGTGCTCGGGACAAAAACAAACCTCTTCCAAAGGTACAAAACCTGTGCTTGGAATCAAACAATACATCTATCTCCAAAGGTACACAACCTGTGCTCAGGATAGAAACAAACATCTCCAAAGGTACAAAACCTGTGCTTGGAATCAAACAATACATCTCCAAAGGTACGAAACCTGAGCTTGGGATCAAACAATTCATCTATCTCCAAAGGTACTCAACCTGTGCTTGGGATAGCAACAAACATCTTCCAAAGGTACAAAACCTGTGCTTGGAATCAAACAATACATCTATCTCCAAAGGTACACAACCTGTGCTCGGGACAGAAACAAACCTCTTCCAAAGGTACAAAACCTGTGCTTGGAATCAAACAATACATTTATCTCCAAAGGTACACAACCTGTGCTTAGGATAGAAACAAACATCTCCAAAGGTACAAAACCTGTGCTTGGAATCAAACAATACATCTCCAAAGGTACGAAACCTGAGCTTGGGATGGCAACAAACATCTATCTCCAAAGGTACACAACCTGTGCTCGAGATAGAAACAAGCATCTCCAAAGGTACGAAACCTGAGCTTGGGATGACAACAAACATCTATCTCCAAAGGTACATAACCTGTGCTCGGGATAGAAACAAACATCTCCAAAGGTACGAAACCTGAGCTTGGGATGGAAACCATCGTGACTTAGTTTGGAATGATACACAACCAAATTGTCAGTATTCGTCGTCCATGGGTTTTCATAATGCTAGTTACCAACGGGCCTTACTTTAAATATGATTGGTCACCACCAAGTTACTTATATCAGTATCCACTGGATTTTCAAACAATGCAGGTCACAACCGTGCATCGACATCCTTAAGATAAACTTCTCAAATGTGACTGCCATTTATCACTGGTGCAGGTTAAGCTTCTATACAGAGACTACCACTTACCGCTGAAGACAATTAAACTTCTCCGAAGAGATGCCATTTATCGTTGAATATGGTTAAGCTTATCCTAAGAGATTGCCACTCACCACTGAAGACGATTAAACTTCTCCGAAGAGACTGCTATTTATCGCTAATGAAGGTTAAGCTTCTCCTAAGAGATTGCCACTCACCACTGAAGAAGATTAAACTTCTCCGAAGAGACTGCCATTTATCGTTGATGAAGGTTAAGCTTCTCTACAGGGACTGCCACTCACCTGTTGAAGACGATTAAACTTCTCCGAAGAGACTGCCATTTATCGTTGATGAAGGTTAAGCTTCTCCCAAGAGACTGCCACTCACCTGTGAATACGATTAAACTTCTCCGAAGAGATTGCCATTTATCGCTGAAGATGATAAGCTTCTTGTCAAAGATTGCCACTTATCTGTGAATACGATTAAACTTCTCCGAAGAGACTGCCATTTATCGCTGAAGACGATAAGCTTCTTGTCAAAGATTGCCACTTATCTGTATTACCATGTAAGATGTTCTTCTTGATAGATAGTGCAAAATAAATGCACATCTAGGTAGGTTCGGCGACCGACAGGGACCGAAGTTCAATTTAGGATCAAGCTAGAAAGAAACTTTCAAGCAAGACTCCAACCATTGAGAAATGAACTCGAATGGGGACCCATCTTATCCAATCATGGAAAAAGATAACTGAAGCAACCATCATCCACGAGGATTAAACTCTGTGGGGAATTGATAAAGGATGGACATTTTATGCTTAAGGGCTGACAACTCTATTGGAGAGGGACAACATACCCATTCACCGAGGAGGGAATCAAAGTGAAACAGGAACAAGTGACAACCAGAGATAGCAAAAATGCACGGATGTTATGCATATGCTTTATGCCATGCTTATGTTTATGCTGACAAATTAGACAAAACAAAACTGGAGATGAAATAAGCATCTCGACACGGAGACCCAACCAAAATTGGACATCAAAGGGATGATCATGAAGAACAACAATTCCACTTCAAAGTTACAACCATCTATGGGAGAGAGTAATCTACTTAGGACACAACATCATGACTTCACTTGGATTGCCATCATGAGTTTGAATTCTTTGTTGAAGGAAAATCACCAAGGGAAGTTCCAAGATCAACCGAAGTAACAACTTAATCAGAGAGCTGACAAAGGGTATCATGAGACCAAAATCTTTCTGCCTCATTGATAGTATAACAATCCTCTTTCAGTGAGCAACGGATATTGCGACAAACAATCTTTAACCTTTTCTTCCCCAGATTACATGGTCTGTGGGAAGAAACCATCGAGAGAACTAGCATAAAGATGCTTCAATGTCTTTAAACTCTTATAGAGAGAGATTTACAAATCTCGACTTGATTGCCCCAGTTTAACGGTGCTTGCACAACAAAGTCTCGGACTGTGGAAGTAACGATTGGGGAACAAACTTGCCCCTGCTAGCTGGTAACTGCAAAAGGTTTGCCCCAGATTAAACTGTTCATTGAGAGCTTCATCTGATCTTGACCTGGTTAGCTTTGATTAGCTGAACGTTGTAACAAATGATTAACAAATCCTTCAAATTGATTGCCCCAGGCTGAGCCTTTTTTATCAAGTCAATTTCCCTAGCTGGAAGCTTTTGTTGGGATTCCTTTGACATTGGATTGTTTTGCACACAATGTTGTTCATTAAAAATTGGCAATTTTCAATGTAAAATTCATGTAATATTTTTAAAACATTTTTTTTAATAAAACACACACGGCAGAGTGATCAAGTGATCAAAGTGAAAGTGATCCAATCATTTTACAAATGATGGATAAAGTGATGAACACATACAATCAAAGATCATTAGGAGTCAGGTTATCCAACCTTGCTGTAATATGCTTTCAAAACAACCTTACCTCAATTAGGTCTTTTAAGGGTTGTATCGTGGCTTGGTTCATGGTTCATGAAACAAAGGATAAAGGCTCAAAATTTATTTGTCCCACCCACTCTCCATGATGAACTCCAATCCTACACTCAGTTAACTTAAACTATATTTTCAGGTTCTTACAGGCTTAAGAATTGGACTGATGATAGTTGGTGATGGCTTACAAACCTAAGGTAGTCACAACTCCCTTACAGTATTTGATAACTTTTTGCTATTTGAGGATTTTTAAGAGTGATAACTCTTACAGAATTCGTCTCTTTTGTTATCCCTGACTTTTGTCTGAACTGCTTTGTTCGAATATACAGTCAATGGGATGCCCCATTTTTGCCTAAGTCTCCTTCATAGGTTTCGACTTAGCGGGCTTTTTTTCACTTTTCCTTTTTTTTCTTTTGGGAAAGGAGGTGACTACCTAATTTAATGGATATGGTAAACCATCATCGTCTTTTATGCTGAAAAGCATCTTCGACACTTTCTTGTTGTGCACGAAGGAAAACCTGAGTGCACCACCTTTATATGAAAAGTGTCTTGTATGCACATATCTTCAAGTTAACTGAGAACTACCCGCCCCCAGGTTTGAGATTTAAGGTTTCTGTGTTTGTAAAGAAGGAAAAACTCCTACTTTTAGGCTCGAAGGAGTTAACGAGGGATTATCTTCCTTATTTCTCCAGTGTTTAGGGATTGAAATAATGCCTTACATCATCGGCAAAGTTAAATTGAAAGCATATCAACAACAGTTTTGGATATAATTTTCATCATCCTCCCCAATCTTTGCTTTAAACAACAGTTTAGTAAAGAAAAGAAAATTTTGCATTTTTCGTATTTCATAACAATGAAAGGAAAAAGAAAGAGTGAAACGAATGGATTAATCAAAAGATGCACAAACATTTCATTGCCAAATTCAAATAAACAACAGCTTACGAGCAATTCAAATGCAAAGAAGTTACAACACATGCTGAAACAGTCTACAGCTGCCAGCCTTAGGGAATCAAAATTCAAATTTTAGGCCCATGTGGGGAAACACCTTCAACCACCACTTTCTCCTTGTGATATAGAATTATGAGGGGTCCCACGGGTCCTTTGCCTTTGGATTTAGGAATCGCAGCATTGTCATTTGATTTATCCTCCCGAGGTTTCAGCAACTCTTGCAGTCTCATTTTAAAACCTTCACACTCTTCAACTAGGTGCCCTGTTGTCCCAGTATGATATCCACATTCTACTTCTGGGTAGTCTTCCTCGAGGATCAAGTGTTTGTCAATGATTAGCTCTTGTACAAGATAACCCAATGTTATACATGCATCTAAGTTGTGTCCTTCGGCTCCTTTGTGAAATTCACAGTTTAGGTTCGCATTATGCCATGGTCCTGGCACCGGATTGGATAATCGTGGAGTCACTAGTGACTTCTGAATCAGTAGCGAGTAAAGCTTGCTTAACGGTACTGGAGTTTGTCTACCGCAAGTCTTATCTTTCCTGACATGATCCTTCTTGTTCAATTTTTGGCTTTGAGAAGCTTGAGGAGGAACAAACACTGAATGTTGGGCGTACTGACGTGATTGATGGTTATTTGTTCGTTGATACCGAGAATGTCCTTGAGTCAGAGGAATCATCGGAGATAATGCATCCCTCGTTTCTCTGGACGCAACATGGTCAGAGTGACCCTCTTCCTTCATCATATTCTGCAATGTCTCAAGCACCCAATTCATCTGACACTTGAGAATCCTAATATCCTCTTTCAGCATTTCCTGAGCTTTCAAAAGTCCTTTCATTGTTGCCTATTTGTGCTAGATATCCCCCTCTCTTGTCAACAGAACACAAAATGAGCCAAAAAGACCAATGCAACGAAGTATGATATGTAAAATGTTGATGCAAGTGCAAAAACGCAACTGGTTTTACAAAACTCAGAAGTTTGATTAGGTTAAAAACCCCATTTCATTTATCATTGGAAAAAGTTACAACTTTTTTTTTTAAAAAAAAAAAACCAGAGATCGACTGAGTTTTATAAAACTAGTTGCGACATGATATGTTTATGGTGATATGATGTGATGATGCACACATAACACAAAGGCAAGTATTCACAAATACAATGCATACACAAAGACCTCCTAGGCTCAAGAGCAAAGAGTCAAAGGTCTACATATCCCCAAGGATTTGTACTATGGGTTAATTTGTACCTGCCGAACGGGTTCTACAAAGTTCCCAGAGTCATCAACCTATCTTTCGGATATTATCGACTTCCCAAATTACTTGGTAATCGATAATATTCTCAAGAGAGTCTCGTCTGAGTGTAGTATCGCGTATCAACTATTTCGGAAATACTTTCTTATAGTTATCGCACTACGTCCTAATAAGGCCAAAGTGGGGTAAAAAGGTAACTAAAGTCCACAGTGTCATGGGCTCCTTCGTCGAAAGTAGCATTGTTTTCAAGAATACTCAATCAACAACACTAAACTTTCGAGAGTGCCTACATTGAGCGGTGGTTTCTCAAGCTAACTTGGTCGGGAATCAACTCCCTATACGCCTTCTTGAATACCACCATCCTATCATAAGTGCACTCAAGTCTGGGTGTAGGACCGTCTCACAAATCAAAGCACCCAATACCCAACACACAAACAAATATATTGACAAATATACATGTTAAGCAAATATTCACAAATATAGCATACAATTAAACAAAATAGGCTAAACCCTCAAGTTTTGCTTCCCCAGTGAAGTCGCCATTTCTGTTGCGGTGAGAATCGTGATACCAAGCTATTGATTAACTTGAATCTTTAATTCTTATATTACAACCGGACTTTAATTTATCCAAAGGAAAGGTCTAAAGAAAGAAAGAACCTTTTGCGCGATGTAACAACAACACTAAGAGATTCGGGGATCGGGGGTTGGTTATGCATAGGGTAGGTATTTCACATCCTAAACATCTGTAGTACTCTACAGGAACCTTTTGTTTGTTTGCATGCTAAGTTGGATGAATATTTGCTAAGGATTGGGATTGGGTTAAGGTATAGGTTAAAACCTAATGATAGTTTCTAAGTTTGCTCGCAAAGACGTCGCGTCCTCTGCCTACGTATCCTAACTAGGATAGAATCAGAGCAAATCGTAGTTCACCTCACTAGGGTTGAAGAACACTTGATTGCGATCAAGGTTCAAAGGGGAACAAACATAATAATGTTTGTGTAGAGTTTCACAAAACTCTCTATGTCTATGTTGTAACACTCAAAGGGGGAAGTAAGTGATCATATCCATGATCCTTACATAGAGTTAACAACTCTATCCTAGGGTTCTAGTTGTAAACACTCCTAGTGAGGGGGAAGGTTGCTCGTCAAGATATCGCATCTTGTGCCTACGTATTCTCATTGTCCAATGAGAAATCAGAGCGGTCGTAGTTCGGGCTTGAACTAAGGAATCAATTGGTTCTTTCCAGACCAAAAGAGGGGAAGGTTCTATCCAGACCTATGAGTTTATATCCTATTGGTTCTATCCAGACCAAAAAGGGGGTTAAGGCTCTTTCGAGGCCAATGAGGGTATTGAGCTATCTATGACCCAAGGGTCAATAGAGAGACTTTCTTTTGGAAGGGAGGAGATGAGGCAACTTGGATGAGAACTAAAAAAGTTCCATCACTTGGGGAAGAAATAATTAACAAAGTAATCAATACTTTAAACAAAAGGGGCATGGTTACAACCAAAGATCAGGTATCTTAACAAAGATGAAAGCATATATTAACAAAGATTAAAGGTATATCTTAACAAAGATTGAAGGTAACAACCACATGTATCGATGACAATCAAATACAAGCAAATTAGTTTAACCTCATAATTTAGGAGGAAAGCAATATGAAATAATGGTAACAACCAAGGGAGAGTACCCTAACATGTTAACTAACATATTATAAATGAATATCATAACACAAATGATCACAGTGAAAAAGAAATTCATCTGCATACGCGAGATAACAATCTCAATATAAAGGCAACATACAAGCAACCAAAAGGCATGAAAATATGAACAAACATGGAATTAAAAAATATCACATGAAAGTAGGCATCAAGACAAACACAATTCAAAAAGAATGGGTTCAAAATGATGAAAAATGGATGAGTTATGATTTTTTGAAGTTTGGATGAACAAAACACGAAAATCTAAATGATAAAAGGAATAAAATGCACATGGTAAGACAATGAATCAAACAAATTTGATTATTTAAACATGTTAACAAAATTTTAAGAATAATACAAGATCAATCTCACAAGAAAAATCAAGTTACAAGTTGAAAATTTTCAAGATCATCATGGTAAAAAAACAGTCATGGTAACATGTGGAATGCAAGTGGAAAGTTCACATTTATGAGTTTTAGGTTTACCTCTTGAAGCAAACTTAAGCAATAAGAAAACCAGAGATCTTGAGAGCTCTTCCAAGATCTTGTTACATAAGTGTGGAAGTGACTTGGATAGCTTAAATACATCATACTTTATGTGTTTGAAGTGTTTCTTGAGTTGGAAGAAGTTTGGAAATGGTTTTGAAAGGTGTTTTTCAAAAGCAAATTTTGAGGGATTTTGGAAACTTAATGAGATTTTGTAAGAACTTGTGATTGTGTAAGAAAGAAAGTTCTAGCTGGTTTCTAGCATGGAACTTGTGTGTTTTTGATGTAAGAAGTGAGTTCTATTTATAGCCAAAGGCCTTGGATCAAGGTATGGGCAAAAGTGAAGCAAATTGCCAATTTTAACCTTCCATCATGAAAATCTTTGAGTTTTCCAATGCAATCTTCATCTTTGTCCTTAAGACACTCTAATAAGATATTCTCCATGCCCCATAGATTTTTTTCATCATGCTTGATAGGATAGAAGGTGACTTGTTGAATTAAAGTTGATGATTTGACAAGGGTAGCCACCTTTTTTCTCTTTCTTCACTATTCACTTTTACAACTTGCATTAAATAATGATTTCCTTTGATCTTTGGTCCATTTTCGTGGGAATTGATGTTAAACATATTTATTAAAAATGTAAACATCATAAATGAGGCTTAGTCTTTGATTAGCATCAATTTGGAGAGGTTTTGGAATCAAAAAAACTCATGTTGACCTGGTTTTGCCAATGTGAGTTTTTGCCAACTTGTGGACCTCGGTTCTCTCTAACCAGGAAGAGTTATGGAACCCACTTGTACTTTTTAGAAAGCCCCAATTAGGTACTAAAATATTTATGCTTGTGTTAGGAACTCATTCCCCTTGAAACTAGGTCAAAAACCCTTGTGTGGTTAAGGAGTTATGGCTTTGCCCTTTTCAAAACCTTAATTTCCCAACTTTTGCGATTACTCCCTAACCCTTGATCCAATGGTCATGAAACTTCATGGGTAGGTGTAATATGTCATTAGGACCATTTTTTATTCCCATATTTAGGTCAAATTCCTCATGAGTGAAGAGTTGACTTTTCGGTCAACCGAACGATCGATCGGTGGCTACCGAGTCGA
>OZ012737.1:380473517-380493517 GCA_963859935.3 Lathyrus sativus | reverse complement strand
CTTCTTCTCCTCCTTCTACTCCTACTCCTACTCCTACTTCTTCTTATTCTTCTTCTTCTTTTCCTTCTCCTCCTACTCCTACTTCTTCTTCTTCTTCTTCTTCTTCTTCTTCTTCTTCTCCTACTCGTACTCCTACTTCTTCTTCTTCTACTTCTCCTCCTACTCATACTCCTACTCCTACTACTTCTTCTTCTTCTTCTCCTTCTCCTTATACTCCTACTCCTTCTTCTACTCCTACTCCTACTCATACTCCTCATTCTCACTCTCATTCTCATTTTCATTCTCAATCTCCTCCTCCTTCTCCTTCTCGTTCTCCTTCTCCTTCTCATTCTCATCCTTATTCTCCTTCTTCTTCTTCTTCTTCTTCTCCTTCTCCTTCTCCTTCTCCTTCTCCTTCTCCTTCTCCTTCTTCTTCTTCTTCTTCTTCTTCTTCTTCTTCTTCTTCTTCTTCTTCTCCTCCTACTCCTACTCCCCCTCCTCCTCCTATTCCTTCCCCCCTACTCCTACTCCTACTTCTTATTTGTCTCCACCTTCTACTCCTACTTCTACTCCTACTTCTTCTTATTCTTCTTCTTCTTTTCCTTATCCGCCTACTCCTACTTCTTCTTCGTCTTCTTCTTCTTCTTCTTCTTCTTCTTCTTCTTCTTCTTCTTCTTCTTCTTCTTCTCCTTCTCCTCCTACTCCTACTCCTACTTCTACTTCTTCTTCTTCTCCTTCTCCTCCTACTCATAATCCCACTCCTACTCCTACTGCTTCTTCTTCTTCTTCTCCTTCTCCTTCTCCTTCTTCTCCTTCTACTTAACCTTCTTCTTCTCCTTCTTCTTCTTCTTCCATTTCTTCTCCTTCTTCTTCTTTTTCCATTTCTTCTCCTTCTTCTTCTTCTCCTTCTCCTTCTTCTCCTTCTCCTTCTCCTTCTCATTCTCATTCTAATTCTCGTTCTCATTTTCATACTCCTTCTTCTTCTTCTTCTTCTCCTTCTTTACCTCCTTCTCCTTCTCCTCCTCCTTCTCTGTCTCTTTCTCCTTCTTCTTCTTCTTCTTCTTCTTCTTCTTCTCCTTCTCTTCCTCCTTCTCCTACTCCTACTCCTCCTCTTCCTCCTCGTCCTCTTCCTCCTACTCCTACTCCTACTTCTTCTTCTTCTCCTTTTTCTACTCCTACTCCTACTCCTACTTCTTCTTATTCTTCTTCTTTTTCTACTTCTCCTCCTACTCCTTCTTCTTCTTCTTCTTCTTCTTCTTCTTCTTCTCCTACAACTACTCCTACTCCACTTCTTCTTCTTCTCCTTCTCCTCTTACTCATACTCCTACTCATACTGCTTCTTCTTCTTCTTCTCCTTCTCCTTCTACTCCTACTCCTTTTTCTACTCCTACTCCTACTTCTACTCCTACTCCTACTCATACTCTTCATTCTCATTCTCATTCTCATTCTCCTTCTCCTTCTCCTTCTCCTTCTTCTACTTCTCCTTCTCCTTCTCATTCTCATTCTCATTCTCACTCTCCTCCTTCTTCTTCTTCTTCTTCTTCTCCTTCTCCTTCTCCTTCTCCTTCTCCTTCTCCTTCTCCTTCTTCTTCTTCTTCTTCTTCTTCTTCTTCTTCTCCTCATACTCCTACTCCTCCTTCTCCTCCTACTCCTTCTCCTCCTACTCCTACTCCTACTTTTTCTACTTCTCCTCCTTCTACTCCTTCTCCTACTCCTACATCTTCTTATTCTTCTTATTCTTCTCCTTCTCCTCCTACTCCTACTTCTTCTTCTTCTTCTTCCTTCTTTTCCTCCTTTTTCTACTTCTCCTCTTACTCCTACTCCAACTCCTACTTCTTCTTCTTCTCCTTCTCCTCCTATTCAAACTACTACTCCTACTCCTACTGCTTCTTCTTCTTCTTCTTCTCCTTCTCCTTCTACTCCTACTCCTTCTCGTACTCCTACTCCTACTCCTACTCCTACTCCTACTCCTACTCCTACTCCTACTCCTACTCCTTCTCCTACTCCTACTCCTACTCCTACTCCTTCTCTCTCTCCTTCTTCTTCTTCTCCTTCTCCTTCTCCTTCTCCTTTTTCTTCTCCTTCTCCTTCTCCTTCTTCTTCTCCTTCTCCTTCTCCTCCTCCTACTTCTACTCCTACTTCTTCTTCTCCTCTTACTCCTACTCCTACTCCTACTCCTACTCCTACTTCTTCTTCTTCTTCATCTTCTCCTTCTACTCCTACTCCTACTCTTACTTCTTCTTCTTCTAATTTTTCTTCTTCTCCTTCTTCTCCTTCTTCTTCTTCTTTTTCTTCTTCTCCTTCTCCTCCTACTCCTACTTCTTCTTCTTCTTCTTCTCCTTCTCCGCCTACTCCTACGCCTACTCCTACTTCTTCTTCTCCTCCTTCTCCTCCGACTCCTATTCTACTTCTAATGCTTCTTCTTCTCCTTCTCCTTCTCCTTCTACTCCTACTCGTTATGCTACTCCTACTTCTCCTTCTACTCCTACTCCTACTCTTACTCCTACTCCTACTCCTACTCCTACTCCTACTCCTACTCCTTCTCCTTCTCCTTCTCCTTCTCCTTCTTCTTCTCCTTCTCATTCTAATTCTCATTCTCATTTTCATTCTCCTTCTTCTTCTTCTTCTTCTTCTTCTCTACCTCCTTCTCCTTCTCCTCCTCCTTCTCCGTCTCCTTCTCCTTCTCCTTCTTCTTCTTCTTCTTCTTCTTTTTCTTCTCCTTCTCTTCCTCCTTCTCCTACTCCTACTCCTCCTCCTCCTCCTCATCCTTCTCCTCCTACTCCTACTCCTACTTCGTCTTCTTCTCCCCCTTCTACTCCTAGTCCTACTCCTACTTCTTCTTATTCTTCTTCTTCTTCTCCTTCTCCTCCTACTCCTACTTCTTCTTCTTCTTCTTCTTCTTCTTCTTCTTCTTCATCTTCTTCTCCTACTCCTACTCCTACTCCTACTTCTTCTTCTTCTCCTTCTCCTCTTACTCATATTGCTTCTTCTTCTTCTTCTCCTTCTGCTTCTACTACTACTCCTTCTTCTACTCCTACTCCTACTTTTACTCCTACTCCTACTCATACTCTTCATTCTCATTCTCATTCTCATTCTCATTCTCATTCTCATTCTCATTCTCATTCTCATTCTCCTTCTCCTTCTCCTTCTCCTTCTCCTTCTCATTCTCCTTCTCCTTCTCCTTCTCCTTCTCCTTCTCATTATCATTCTCGTTCTCATTCTGCTTCTACTCCTACTCCTTCTCCTACTCCTACTCCTACTCCTACTCCCACTCCCACTCCCACTCCTTCTCCTACTCCTACTCCAACTCCTACTTCTTCTTCTTCTCCTTCTCCTCCTATTCATACTACTACTCCTACTCCTACTGCTTCTTCTTCTTCTTCTTCTCCTTCTCCTTCTACTCCTACTCCTTCTCGTACTCCTACTCCTACTCCTACTCCTACTCCTACTCCTACTCCTTCTCCTACTCCTACTCCTACTCCTACTCCTTCTCTCTCTCCTTCTTCTTCTTCTCCTTCTCCTTCTCCTTCACCTTTTTCTTCTCCTTCTCCTTCTCCTTCTTCTTCTCCTTCTCCTTCTCCTCCTCCTACTTCTACTCCTACTTCTTCTTCTCCTCTTACTCCTACTCCTACTCCTACTCCTACTCCTACTTCTTCTTCTTCTTCATCTTCTCCTTCTACTCCTACTCCTACTCTTACTTCTTCTTCTTCTAATTTTTCTTCTTCTCCTTCTTCTCCTTCTTCTTCTTCTTTTTCTTCTTCTCCTTCTCCTCCTACTCCTACTTCTTCTTCTTCTTCTTCTCCTTCTCCTCCAACTCCTACTCCTACTCATACTTCTTCTTCTTCTCCTCCTTCTACTCCTACTCCTACTCCTACTTCTTCTTATTCTTCTTCTTCTTTTCCTTCTCCTCCTACTCCTACTTCTTCTTCTTCTTCTTCTTCTTCTTCTTCTTCTTCTCCTACTCGTACTCCTACTTCTTCTTCTTCTACTTCTCCTCCTACTCATACTCCTACTCCTACTTCTTCTTCTTCTTCTTCTCCTTCTCCTTATACTCCTACTCCTTCTTCTACTCCTACTCCTACTCATACTCCTCATTCTCACTCTCATTCTCATTTTCATTCTCAATCTCCTCCTCCTTCTCCTTCTCGTTCTCCTTCTCCTTCTCATTCTCATCCTTATTCTCCTTCTTCTTCTTCTTCTTCTTCTCCTTCTCCTTCTCCTTCTCCTTCTCCTTCTCCTTCTCCTTCTTCTTCTTCTTCTTCTTCTTCTTCTTCTTCTTCTTCTTCTTCTCCTCCTACTCCTACTCCCCCTCCTCCTCCTATTCCTTCCCCCCTACTCCTACTCCTACTTCTTATTTGTCTCCACCTTCTACTCCTACTTCTACTCCTACTTCTTCTTATTCTTCTTCTTCTTTTCCTTATCCGCCTACTCCTACTTCTTCTTCGTCTTCTTCTTCTTCTTCTTCTTCTTCTTCTTCTTCTTCTTCTTCTTCTCCTTCTCCTCCTACTCCTACTCCTACTTCTACTTCTTCTTCTTCTCCTTCTCCTCCTACTCATAATCCCACTCCTACTCCTACTGCTTCTTCTTCTTCTTCTCCTTCTCCTTCTCCTTCTTCTCCTTCTACTTAACCTTCTTCTTCTCCTTCTTCTTCTTCTTCCATTTCTTCTCCTTCTTCTTCTTTTTCCATTTCTTCTCCTTCTTCTTCTTCTCCTTCCCCTTCTTCTCCTTCTCCTTCTCCTTCTCATTCTCATTCTAATTCTCGTTCTCATTTTCATACTCCTTCTTCTTCTTCTTCTTCTCCTTCTTTACCTCCTTCTCCTTCTCCTCCTCCTTCTCTGTCTCTTTCTCCTTCTTCTTCTTCTTCTTCTTCTTCTTCTTCTCCTTCTCTTCCTCCTTCTCCTACTCCTACTCCTCCTCTTCCTCCTCGTCCTCTTCCTCCTACTCCTACTCCTACTTCTTCTTCTTCTCCTTTTTCTACTCCTACTCCTACTCCTACTTCTTCTTATTCTTCTTCTTTTTCTACTTCTCCTCCTACTCCTTCTTCTTCTTCTTCTTCTTCTTCTTCTTCTTCTTCTCCTACAACTACTCCTACTCCACTTCTTCTTCTTCTCCTTCTCCTCTTACTCATACTCCTACTCATACTGCTTCTTCTTCTTCTTCTCCTTCTCCTTCTACTCCTACTCCTTTTTCTACTCCTACTCCTACTTCTACTCCTACTCCTACTCATACTCTTCATTCTCATTCTCATTCTCATTCTCCTTCTCCTTCTCCTTCTCCTTCTTCTACTTCTCCTTCTCCTTCTCATTCTCATTCTCATTCTCACTCTCCTCCTTCTTCTTCTTCTTCTTCTTCTCCTTCTCCTTCTCCTTCTCCTTCTCCTTCTCCTTCTCCTTCTTCTTCTTCTTCTTCTTCTTCTTCTTCTCCTCATACTCCTACTCCTCCTTCTCCTCCTACTCCTTCTCCTCCTACTCCTACTCCTACTTTTTCTACTTCTCCTCCTTCTACTCCTTCTCCTACTCCTACATCTTCTTATTCTTCTTATTCTTCTCCTTCTCCTCCTACTCCTACTTCTTCTTCTTCTTCTTCCTTCTTTTCCTCCTTTTTCTACTTCTCCTCTTACTCCTACTCCAACTCCTACTTCTTCTTCTTCTCCTTCTCCTCCTATTCATACTACTACTCCTACTCCTACTGCTTCTTCTTCTTCTTCTTCTCCTTCTCCTTCTACTCCTACTCCTTCTCGTACTCCTACTCCTACTCCTACTCCTACTCCTACTCCTACTCCTACTCCTACTCCTACTCCTTCTCCTACTCCTACTCCTACTCCTACTCCTTCTCTCTCTCCTTCTTCTTCTTCTCCTTCTCCTTCTCCTTCTCCTTTTTCTTCTCCTTCTCCTTCTCCTTCTTCTTCTCCTTCTCCTTCTCCTCCTCCTACTTCTACTCCTACTTCTTCTTCTCCTCTTACTCCTACTCCTACTCCTACTCCTACTCCTACTTCTTCTTCTTCTTCATCTTCTCCTTCTACTCCTACTCCTACTCTTACTTCTTCTTCTTCTAATTTTTCTTCTTCTCCTTCTTCTCCTTCTTCTTCTTCTTTTTCTTCTTCTCCTTCTCCTCCTACTCCTACTTCTTCTTCTTCTTCTTCTCCTTCTCCGCCTACTCCTACGCCTACTCCTACTTCTTCTTCTCCTCCTTCTCCTCCGACTCCTATTCTACTTCTAATGCTTCTTCTTCTCCTTCTCCTTCTCCTTCTACTCCTACTCGTTATGCTACTCCTACTTCTCCTTCTACTCCTACTCCTACTCTTACTCCTACTCCTACTCCTACTCCTACTCCTACTCCTACTCCTTCTCCTTCTCCTTCTCCTTCTCCTTCTTCTTCTCCTTCTCATTCTAATTCTCATTCTCATTTTCATTCTCCTTCTTCTTCTTCTTCTTCTTCTTCTTCTCTACCTCCTTCTCCTTCTCCTCCTCCTTCTCCGTCTCCTTCTCCTTCTCCTTCTTCTTCTTCTTCTTCTTCTTTTTCTTCTCCTTCTCTTCCTCCTTCTCCTACTCCTACTCCTCCTCCTCCTCCTCATCCTTCTCCTCCTACTCCTACTCCTACTTCGTCTTCTTCTCCCCCTTCTACTCCTAGTCCTACTCCTACTTCTTCTTATTCTTCTTCTTCTTCTCCTTCTCCTCCTACTCCTACTTCTTCTTCTTCTTCTTCTTCTTCTTCTTCTTCATCTTCTTCTCCTACTCCTACTCCTACTCCTACTTCTTCTTCTTCTCCTTCTCCTCTTACTCATATTGCTTCTTCTTCTTCTTCTCCTTCTGCTTCTACTACTACTCCTTCTTCTACTCCTACTCCTACTTTTACTCCTACTCCTACTCATACTCTTCATTCTCATTCTCATTCTCATTCTCATTCTCATTCTCATTCTCATTCTCATTCTCATTCTCCTTCTCCTTCTCCTTCTCCTTCTCCTTCTCATTCTCCTTCTCCTTCTCCTTCTCCTTCTCCTTCTCATTATCATTCTCGTTCTCATTCTGCTTCTACTCCTACTCCTTCTCCTACTCCTACTCCTACTCCTACTCCCACTCCCACTCCCACTCCTTCTCCTACTCCTACTCCAACTCCTACTTCTTCTCCTTCTCCTCCTATTCATACTACTACTCCTACTCCTACTGCTTCTTCTTCTTCTTCTTCTCCTTCTCCTTCTACTCCTACTCCTTCTCGTACTCCTACTCCTACTCCTACTCCTACTCCTACTCCTACTCCTTCTCCTACTCCTACTCCTACTCCTACTCCTTCTCTCTCTCCTTCTTCTTCTTCTCCTTCTCCTTCTCCTTCTCCTTTTTCTTCTCCTTCTCCTTCTCCTTCTTCTTCTCCTTCTCCTTCTCCTCCTCCTACTTCTACTCCTACTTCTTCTTCTCCTCTTACTCCTACTCCTACTCCTACTCCTACTCCTACTTCTTCTTCTTCTTCATCTTCTCCTTCTACTCCTACTCCTACTCTTACTTCTTCTTCTTCTAATTTTTCTTCTTCTCCTTCTTCTCCTTCTTCTTCTTCTTTTTCTTCTTCTCCTTCTCCTCCTACTCCTACTTCTTCTTCTTCTTCTTCTCCTTCTCCGCCTACTCCTACGCCTACTCCTACTTCTTCTTCTCCTCCTTCTCCTCCGACTCCTATTCTACTTCTAATGCTTCTTCTTCTCCTTCTCCTTCTCCTTCTACTCCTACTCGTTATGCTACTCCTACTTCTCCTTCTACTCCTACTCCTACTCTTACTCCTACTCCTACTCCTACTCCTACTCCTACTCCTACTCCTTCTCCTTCTCCTTCTCCTTCTCCTTCTTCTTCTCCTTCTCATTCTAATTCTCATTCTCATTTTCATTCTCCTTCTTCTTCTTCTTCTTCTTCTTCTTCTTCTTCTCTACCTCCTTCTCCTTCTCCTCCTCCTTCTCCGTCTCCTTCTCCTTCTCCTTCTCCTTCTTCTTCTTCTTCTTCTTCTTTTCTTCTCCTTCTCTTCCTCCTTCTCCTACTCCTACTCCTCCTCCTCCTCCTCATCCTTCTCCTCCTACTCCTACTCCTACTTCGTCTTCTTCTCCCCCTTCTACTCCTAGTCCTACTCCTACTTCTTCTTATTCTTCTTCTTCTTCTCCTTCTCTTCCTACTCCTACTTCTTCTTCTTCTTCTTCTTCTTCTTCTTCTTCTTCATCTTCTTCTCCTACTCCTACTCCTACTCCTACTTCTTCTTCTTCTCCTTCTCCTCTTACTCATATTGCTTCTTCTTCTTCTTCTCCTTCTGCTTCTACTACTACTCCTTCTTCTACTCCTACTCCTACTTTTACTCCTACTCCTACTCATACTCTTCATTCTCATTCTCATTCTCATTCTCATTCTCATTCTCATTCTCATTCTCCTTCTCCTTCTCCTTCTCCTTCTCCTTCTCATTCTCCTTCTCCTTCTCCTTCTCCTTCTCCTTCTCCTTCTCATTATCATTCTCGTTCTCATTCTGCTTCTACTCCTACTCCTTCTCCTACTCCTACTCCTACTCCTACTCCCACTCCCACTCCCACTCCTACTCCTACTCCTACTCATACTCCTTCTCCTACTCCTACTCCTACTCCTACTCCTACTCCTACTCCTACTCCTACTCCTACTCCTTCTCTTTCTCCTTCTTCTCCTTCTCCTTCTCCTTCTCCTTCTCCTTCTTCTTCTCTTACCCCTTCTCCTTCTCATACTCCTACTCCTACTTCTTCTTCTCCTCCTACTCCTACTCCTACTCCTACTCCTACTTCTTCTTCTTCTTCATCTTCTCCTTCTACTCCTACTCCTACTCCTACTTCTTCTTCTTCTTTTTCTTCTTCACCTTCTTCTCCTTCTTCTTCTTCTTCTTCTTCTTCTCCTACTCCTACTTCTTCTTTTTCTTCTTCTCCTTCTCCTCCTACTCCTACTCCAACTCCTACTTCTTCTTCTTCTCCTTCTCCTCCAACTCCTACTCCTACTTCTACAGCTTCTTCTTCTCCTTCTCCTCCTACTCCTACTCCTACTCCTACTTCTTCTTCTTCTCCTTCTCCTCCTACTCATAATCCTACTCCTACTCCTACTGCTTCTTCTTCTTCTTCTCCTTCTCCTTCTCCTTCTTCTCCTTCTACTTAACGTTCTTCTTCTCCTCCTTCTTCTTCTTCTTCCTCTTCTTCTTCTTCTTCTCCTTCTCCTTCTTCTTCTTCTCCTTCTTCTTCTTCTCCTTCTAGTTCTTCTCCTTCTCCTTCTCATTCTCATTCTCATTCTAATTCTCGTTCTCATTTTCATACTCCTTCTTCTTCTTCTTCTTCTCCTTCTCTACCTCCTTCTCCTTCTCCTCCTCCTTCTCCGTCTCCTTCTTCTTCTTCTTCTTCTTCTTCTTCTTCTTCTTCTTCTCCTTCTCTTCCTCCTTCTCCTACTCCTACTCCTCCTCCTCCTCCTCATCCTCTTCCTCCTACTCCTACTCCTACTTCTTCTTCTTCTCCTTCTTCTACTCCTACTCCTACTGCTACTTCTTCTTATTCTTCTTCTTTTTCTCCTTCTCCTCCTACTCCTACTTCTTCTTCTTCTTCTTCTTCTTCTTCTTCTTCTTCTTCTTCTTCTTCTTCTTCTTCTTCTTCTCCTCCAACTCCTACTCCTACTCCTCCTCCTACTCCTTCTCTTCCACCTCCTACTTCTTCTTCTTCTCCTACAACAACTCCTACTCCACTTCTTCTTCTTCTCCTTCTCCTCTTACACATACTCCTACTCATACTGCTTCTTCTTCTTCTTCTCCTTCTCCTTCTACTCCTACTCCTTTTTCTACTCTTACTCCTACTTCTACTCCTACTCCTACTCATACTCTTCATTCTCATTCTCATTCTCATTCTCATTCTCCTTCTCCTTCTCCTTCTCCTTCTCTTTCTTCTACTTCTCCTTCTCCTTCTCCTTCTCATTCTCATTCTCATTCTCCTTCTTCTTCTTCTCCTTCTCCTTCTCCTTCTCCTTCTCCTTCTCCTTCTCCTTCTCCTTCTTCTTCTTCTTCTTCTTCTTCTTCTTCTGCTTCTTCTTCTTCTTGTCATACTCCTACTCCTCCTTCTCCTCCTACTCCTTCTCCTCCTACTCCTACTCCTACTTCTTCTACTTCTCCTCCTTCTACTCCTACTCCTACTCCTACATCTTTTTATTCTTCTTATTCTTCTCCTTCTCCTCCTACTCCTACTTCTTCTTCTTCTTCTTCTTCTTCTTCTTCTTCTTCTTCTTTTCCTCCTTTTTCTACTTCTCCTCCAACTCCTACTCCTACTCCTACTTCTTCTTCTTTTCCTTCTCCTCCTACTCATACTCCTACTCCTACTCCTACTGCTTCTTCTTCTTCTTCTCCTTCTCCTTCTACTCCTACTCCTTCTCGTACTCCTACTCCTACTCCTACTCCCACTCCCACTCATTCTCCTACTCCTACTCCTACTCCTACTCCTACTCCTACTCCTACTCCTTCTCCTACTCCTACTCCTACTCCTACGCCTACTCCTTCTCTCTCTCCTTCTTCTCCTTCTCCTTCTCCTTCTCCTCCTCCTTTTTCTTCTCCTTCTCCTTCTCCTTCTTCTTCTCCTTCTCCTTCTCCTTCTCCTACTCCTACTCCTACTTCTTCTTCTCCTTCTACTCTTACTCCTACTCCTACTCCTACTTCTTCTTCTTCTTCATCTTCTCCTTCTACTCCTACTCCTACTCCTACTTCTTCTTCTTCTTTTTCTTCTTCTCCTTCTTCTCCTTCTTCTTTTTCTTCTTCTTCTTCTCCTTCTCCTCCTACTCCTACTTCTTCTTCTCCTTCTTCTCCTTCTCCTCCTACTCCTACTCCTACTCCTACTTCTTCTTCTTCTCCTTCTCCTCCTACTCCTACTCCTACTTCTATTGCTTCTTCTTCTCCTTCTCCTTCTCCTTCTCCTTCTACTCCTACTCCTTCTGCTACTCCTACTTCTCCTTCTACTCCTACTCTTACTCTTACTCCTACTCCTACTCCTACTCCTACTCCTTCTCCTACTCCTACTCGTACTCGTACTCCTTCTCCTTCTCCTTCTCGTTCTTCTCTTTCTCATTCTCATTCTAATTCTCATTCTGATTTTCATTCTCCTTCTTCTTCTTCTTCTTCTTCTTCTCCTTCTCTACCTCCTTCTCCTTCTCCTCCTCCTTCTCAGTCTCCTTCTCCTTCTCCTTCTTCTTCTTCTTTTTCTTCTCCTTCTCTTCCTCCTTCTCCTACTCATACTCCTCCTCCTCCTCCTCATCCTTCTCCTCCTACTCCTACTCCTACTTCTTCTTCTTCTCCTCCTTCTACTCCTAGTCCTACTCCTACTTCTTCTTATTCTTCTTCTTCTTCTCCTTCTCCTCCTACTCCTACTTATTCTTCTTCTTCTTCTTCTTTTTCTTCATCTTCTTCTCCTACTCCTACTCCTACTCCTACTTCTTCTTCTTCTCCTTCTCCTCTTACTCATACTGCTTCTTCTTCTTCTTCTCCTTCTGCTTCTACTCATACTCCTTCTTCTACTCCTACTCCTACTTTTACTCCTACTCCTACTCATACTCTTCATTCTCATTCTCATTCTCATTCTCATTCTCCTTCTCCTTCTCCTTCTCATTCTCATTCTCCTTCTCCTTCTCCTTCTCCTTCTCATTATCATTCTCATTCTCATTCTGCTTCTACTCCTACTCCTTCTCCTACTCCTACTCCTACTCCTAATCCCACTCCCACTCCCTCTCCTACTCCTACTCCTACTCATACTCCTTCTCCTACTCCTACTCCTACTCCTACTCCTTCTCTTTCTCCTTCTTCTCCTTCTCCTTCTCCTTCTCCTTCTCCTTCTTCTTCTCCTACTCCTTCTCCTTCTCATACTCCTACTCCTACTTCTTCTTCTCCTCCTACTCCTACTCGTACTCCTACTTCTACTTCTTCTTCTTCTTCATCTTCTCCTTCTACTCCTACTCCTACTCCTACTCCAACTTCTTCTTCTTCTTTTTCTTCTTCACCTTCTTCTCCTTCTTCTTCTTCTTCTTCATCTTCTTCTCCTTCTCCTCCTACTCCTACTTCTTCTTTTTCTTCTTCTCCTTCTCCTCCTACTCCTACTCCTACTCCTACTTCTTCTTCTTCTTCTCCTTCTCCTCCAACTCCTACTCCTACTTCTACAGCTTCTTCTTCTCCTTCTCCTTCTACTCCTACTCCTTCTGCTACTCCTACTTCTCATCCTACTCCTACTCCTACTTCTACTTCTACTGCTTCTTATTCTCCTTCTCCTTCTCCTTCTACTCCTACTCCTTCTGCTACTCCTACTTCTCCTTCTACTCCTACTCCTCCTCTTACTCCTACTCCTACTCCTACTCCTACTCCTTCTCGTACTCCTACTCGTACTCCTACTCCTACTCCTACTCCTTCTCCTTCTCCTTCTCCTTTTCCTTCTTCTTGTTCTCCTCCTTCTACTCCTAGTCCTACTCTTACTTCTTCTTATTGTCCTTCTTCTACTCCTACTCCTACTCATACTCTTCATTCTTATTCTCATTCTCATTCTCATTCTCATTCTCATTCTCCTTCTCCTTCTCCTTCTTCTACTTCTCCTTCTGCTTCTCTTTCTCATTATCATTCTCATTCTCATTCTTCTCCTTCTTCTTCTCCTTCTCCTTCTCCTTTTCCTTCTTCTTCTTCTTCTTCTTCTTCTTCTTCTTCTTCTTCTTCTCCTCCTACTCCTATTCCTCCTCCTACTCCTACTTCTTTTACTTCTCCTTCTTGTACTCCTACTCCTACTCCTACTTCTTCTTATTCTTCTTATTCTTCTCCTTCTCCTCCTACTCCTACTTCTTCTTCTTCTTCTTCTTCTTCTTTTCCTCCTTCTTCTCCTTCTCCTCCTACTCCTACTCCTACTCCTACTCCTACTTCTTCTTCTCCTTCTCCTCCTACTCATACTCCTACTCCTACTCCTACTGCTTCTTCTTCTTCTTCTTCTCCTTCTCATTCTCCTTCTACTCCTACTCCTTCTCCTACTCCTACTCCTACTCCTACTCCCACTCCCACTCCTACTCCTACTCCTACTCCTACTCCTTCTCCTACTCCTACTCCTACTCCTACTCCTACTCCTACTCCTACTCCTCCTTCTCCTTCTCCTTCTTCTTCTCCTTCTCCTTCTCCTTCTCATACTCCTACTCCTACTTCTTCTTCTCCTCCTACTCCTACTCCTACTCCTACTTCTTCTTCTTCTTCATCTTCTCCTTCTACTCCTACTCCTACTCATACTTCTACTTCTTCTTTTTCTTCTTCTCCTTCTTCTCCTTCTTCTCCTTCTCCTTCTACTCCTACTCCTTTTTCTACTCCTACTCCTACTTCTACTCCTACTCCTACTCATACTCTTCATTCTCATTCTCATTCTCATTCTCCTTCTCCTTCTCCTTCTCCTTCTTTTACTTCTCCTTCTCCTTCTCCTTCTCATTCTCATTCTCCTTCTCCTTCTTTTTCTTCTCCTTCTCCTTCTCCTTCTCCTTCTCCTACTCCTTCTCCTTCTCCTTCTCCTTCTTCTTCTTCTTCTTCTTCTTCTTCTTCTTCTTCTCCTCATACTCCTACTCCTACTTCTCCTCCTACTCCTTCTTCTACTTCTCCTCCTTCTACTCCTACTCCTACTCCTACATCTTCTTATTCTTCTTATTCTTCTCCTTCTCCTCCTACTCCTACGTCTTCTTCTTCTTCTTCTTCTTCTTCTTCTTCTTCTTCTTCTTCTTCTTCTTCTTCTTCTTCTTCTTCTTCTTCTTCTTTTCCTCCTTTTTCTACTTCTCCTCCTACTCCTACTCCTACTCCTACTTCTTCTTCTTCTCCTTCTCCTCCGACTCATACTCCTACTCCTACTCCTACTGCTTCTTCTTCTTCTTCTCCTTCTCCTTCTACTCCTACTCCTTCTCGTACTCCTACTCCTACTCCTACTCCCACTCCCACTCCTTCTCCTACTCCTACTCCTACTCCTACTCCTACTCCTTCTCCTACTCCTACTCCTACTCCTACGCCTACTCCTTCTCTCTCTCCTTCTTCTCCTTCTCCTTCTCCTTCTCCTTCTCCTTTTTCTTCTCCTTTTCCTTCTCTTTCTCCTTCTCCTTCTCCTTCTCCTTCTCCTACTCCTACTCCTACTTCTTCTTCTCCTCCTACTCCTACTCCTACTCTTACTCCTACTCCTACTTCTTCTTCTTCTTCATCTTCTCCTTCTACTCCTACTCCTACTCCTACTTCTTCTTCTTCTTTTTCTTCTTCTCCTTCTTCTCCTTCTTCTTCTTCTTTTTCTTCTTATCCTTCTCCTCCTACTCCTACTTCTTCTTCTCCTTCTTCTCCTTCTCCTCCTACTCCTACTCCTACTCCTACTTCTTCTTCTTCTCCTTCTCCTCCTACTCCTACTCCTACTTCTATTGCTTCTTCTTCTCCTTCTCCTTCTCCTTCTCCTTCTCCTTCTACTCCTTCTGCTACTCCTACTTCTCCTTCTACTCCTACTCCTGCTCTTACTCCTACTCCTACTCCTACTCGTACTCCTTCTCCTACTCCTACTCGTACTCGTACTACTTCTCCTTCTCCTTCTCGTTCTTCTCCTTCTCCTTCTCCTTCTTCTTCTCCTTCTCATTCTCATTCTAATTCTCATTCTCATTTTCATTCTCCTTCTTCTTCTTCTTCTTCTTCTCTTTCTCTACCTCCTTCTCCTCCTCCTTCTCCGTCTCCTTCTCCTTCTCCTTCTTCTTCTTCTTTTTCTTCTCCTTCTCTTCCTCCTTCCCCTACTCCTACTCCTCCTCCTCCTCCTCATCCTTCTCCTCCTACTCCTACTCCTACTTCTTCTTCTTCTCCTCCTTCTACTCCTTGTCCTACTCCTACTTCTTCTTATTCTTCTTCTTCTTCTCCTTCTCCTCCTACTCCTACTTCTTCTTCTTCTTCTTCTTCTTCTTCTTCTTCTTCTGCTTCTTCTTCTTCTTCTACTTCTACTCCTACTCCTACTTTTACTCCTACTCCTACTCATACTCTTCATTCTGATTCTCATTCTCATTCTCATTCTCCTTCTCCTTCTCCTTCTCCTTCTCCTTCTCATTCTCCTTCTCCTTCTCCTTCTCCTTCTCATTATCATTCTCATTCTATTTCTGCTTCTACTAATACTCCTTCTCCTACTCCTACTCCTACTCCTACTCCCACTCCCACTCCCTCTCCTACTCCTACTCCTACTCATACTCCTTCTCCTACTCCTACTCCTTCTCCTACTCCTACTCCAACACCTACTCCTTCTCTTTCTCCTTCTTCTCCTTCTCCTTCTCCTTCTCCTTCTCCTTCTTCTTCTCCTACTCCTTCTCCTTCTCATACTCCTACTCCTACTTCTTCTTCTCCTCCTACTCCTACTCGTATTCCTACTTCTACTTCTTCTTCTTCTTCTTCATCTTCTCCTTCTACTCCTACTCCTACTCCTACTTCTTCTTCTTCTTTTTCTTCTTCACCTTCTTTTCCTTCTTCTTCTTCTTCTTCTTCTTCTTCTTCTTCTTCTTCTTCTTCTTCTCCTTCTCCTCCTACTCCTACTTCTTCTTTTTCTTCTTCTCCTTCTCCTCCTACTCCTACTCCTACTCCTACTTCTTCTTCTTCTCCTTCTCCTCCAACTCCTACTCCTACTTCTACAGCTTCTTCTTCTCCTTCTCCTTCTGCTTCTACTCCTACTCCTTCTGCTACTCCTACTTCTCCTCCTACTCCTACTCCTACTTCTACTGCTTCTTATTCTCCTTCTCCTTCTCCTTCTACTCCTACTCCTTCTGCTACTCTTACTTCTCCTTCTACTCCTACTCCTACTCTTACTCCTACGCCTACTCCTACTCCTACTCCTTCTCGTACTCCTACTCGTACTCGTACTCCTACTCCTTCTCCTTCTCCTTCTCCTTCTCCTTCTCCTTCTTCTCGAACTCCTACTCCTTCTCCTTCTCCTTCTCCTTCTCCTTCTCCTTTTCCTTCTTCTTCTTCTACTCCTTCTACTCCTAGTCCTACTCTTACTTCTTATTCTTCTTCTTCTTCTCCTTCTCCTCCTACTCCTACTTCTTCTTGTTCTCCTTCTCCACTTAGTCATAATGCTTCTTCTTCTTCTTCTCCTTCTGCTTCTACTCCTACTCCTTCTTCTACTCCTACTCCTACTCATACTCTTCATTCTTATTCTCTTTCTCATTCTCATTCTCATTCTCATTCTCCTTCTCCTTCTGCTTCTCCTTCTCGTTATCATTCTCATTCTCCTTCTTCTTCTTCTTCTTCTCCTTCTCCTTCTCCTTTTCCTTCTTCTTCTTCTTCTTCTTCTTCTTCTTCTTCTTCTTCTTCTCCTCCTACTCCTACTCCTCCTCCTACTCCTTCTACTCCTACTCCTACTCCAAATTCTTCTACTTCTCCTCCTTGTACTCCTACTCCTACTCCTACTTATTCTTATTCTTCTTATTCTTCTCCTTCTCCTCCTACTCATACTTCTTCTTCTTCTTCTTCTTCTTCTTTTCCTCCTTCTTCTCCTTCTCCTCCTACTCCTACTCCTACTCCTACTTCTTCTTCTTCTCCTTCTGCTCCTACTCATACTCCTACTCTTACTCCTACTGCTTCTTCTTCTTCTTCTCCTTCTCATTCTCCTTCTACTCCTACTCCTTCTCCTACTCCTACTCCTGCTCCTACTCCCACTCCCACTCCCTCTCCTACTCCTACTCCTACTCCTACTCCTTCTCCTACTCCTACTCCTACTCCTACTCCTACTCCTCCTTCTCCTTCTCCTTCTCCTTCTCCTTCTCCTTCTCATTCTTCTTCTCCTCCTACTCCTACTCCTATTCCTACTTCTTCTTCTTCTTCATCTTCACCTTCTACTCCTACTCCTACTCCTACTTCTACTTCTTCTTTTTCTTCTTCTCCTTCTTCTCCTTCTTCTTCTTCTTCTTCTTCTTCTCCTTCTCCTCCTACTCCTACTTCTTCTTCTTCTTCTTCTCCTTCTCCTCAGACTCGTACTCCTACTTCTACAGCTTCTTCTTCTCCTTCTCCTTCTCCTTCTACACCTACTCCTTCTGCTACTCCTACTTCTCCTTCTACTCCTACGCCTACTCCTATTCCTACTGCTTCTTCTTCTTCATCTCCTTCTCCTTCTATTCCTACTCCTTCTCCTACTCTTACTCTTACTCCTACTCCCACTCCTTCTCCTACTCCTACTCCTACTCCTACTCCTACTCCTACTCCTTCTCCTTCTTCTCCTTCTACTCTTACGCCTACTCCTATTCCTACTGTTTCTTCTTCTTCATCTCCTTCTCCTTCTACTCCTACTCCTTCTCCTACTCTTACTCTTACTCCTACTCCCACTCCTTCTCCTACTCCTACTCCTTCTCCTACTCCTACTCCTACTCCTTCTCCTCCTTCTCCTTCTCCTTCTCCTTCTCCTTCTCCTTCTCCTTCTCCTTCTCCTTCTTCTTCTCCTTCTCCTTCTCCTTCTCCTACTCCTACTCCTACTTCTTCTTCTCCTCCTACTCCTACTGCTACTACTACTCCTACTCCTACTTCTTCTTCATCTTCTCCTTCTACTCCTACTCCTACGCCTACTTCTTCTTCTTCTTTTTCTTCTTCTCCTTCTTCTCCTTCTTCTCCTTCTTCTTCTTCTTCTTCTTCTCCTCCTACTCCTACTTCTTCTTCTTCTTCTTCTCCTTCTCCTCCTACTCCTACTCCTACTCCTACTTCTTCTTCTTCTCCTCCTTCTACTCCTACTCCTACTCCTACTTATTCTTATTCTTCTTCTTCTTCGTCTGCTTCTTCTTCTTCTTCTCCTTCTCCTCCTACCCCTACTCCTACTTCTTCTTCTTCTCCTTCTCCTCCTACTCATACTCCTACTCCTATTGGTTCTTCTACTTCTTCTTCTCCTACTCCTTCTACTCCTACTCCTTCTTCTACTCCTATCCTACTTCTACTCCTACTCCTACTCATACTCCTCATTCTCCTTCTCATTCTCCTTCTCCTTCTCATTCTCCTTCTTCTCCATCTCCTTCTCCTTCTCATTTTCATTCTCATTCTCCTTCTTCTTCTTCTTCTTCTTCTTCTTCTTCTTCTTCTCCTTCTCATTCTCCTTCTCCTTCTCCTTCTCTTTCTCCTTCTTCTTCTTCTTCTTCTTCTTCTTCTTCTCCTTCTCCTCAGACTCCTACTCCTACTTCTACAGCTTCTTCTTCTCCTTCTCCTTCTCCTTCTACACCTACTCCTTCTGCTACTCCTACTTCTCCTTCCACTCCTACTCCTACTCTTACTCCTACTCCTACTCCTACTCCTACTCATTCTCGTACTCCTACTCGTACTCCTACTCCTTCTCCTTCTCCTTCTCCTTCTCCTTCTTCTCCTCTCCTTCTCCTTCTCCTTCTCCTTCTTCTTCTCCTTCTCCTGTTTCTTCTCCTTCTTCTTCTTCTTAATCTTATTGTTCTTCTTATTCTACTACTCCTTCTTCTTCTCCTTCTTCTTCTTCTTCTTCGTCTTTTCCTTCTCGTTCTCCTTCTCCTTCTCATTCTCATTCTCCTTCTCATTCCCATCTCCTTCTTCTCCTTCTCCTTCTCCTTCTCCTTCTCCTTCTCATATCCTACTCCGTCTCCTTCTCATTCTCATTCTCATTCTCATCCTACTCCTACTTCTTCTTCTTCTCATCCTTCTCCTCCTACTCCTACTTCTTCTTCTCCTCCTACTCTTACCCTTACTCCTACTCATACTTCTTCTTTGACTTCTCCTACTCCTACTCCTACTCCTACTCCTACTCCTACTTCTTCTTCTCCTCCTACTCCTACTCTTACTCCTACTTCTTCTTCTTCTTCTCCTCCTCCTCCTACTCCTACTCCTACTCCTACTTCTTCTTCTTCTTCTCCTGCTCCTTCTACTCATACTCCTTCTCCTACTCCTACTTCTCCTTCTAATCCTTCTCCTACTCCTACTCTTACTCCTACTCCTACTCCTTCTCCTACTCCTACTCCCACTCCCACTCCTTCTCATACTCCTACTCCTACTCCTACTCCTACTCCTTATCCTTCTACTCCTACTCTTTCTCCTACTCCTACTCCTTCTTCTTCTTCTTCTTCTTCTCTTTCTCCTCCTTCTCCTTCTCCTTTTCCTTCTCCTTCTTCTTTTCCTTCTCCTTCTCCTTCTTCTTCTCCTTCTCCTTCGTCTTCTTCTTCTTCTTCTTCTTCTTCTTCTACTACTACTACTACTCCTTCTTCTTCTTCTTCTTCTTTGCGTCCTACTCATACTCCTACTCCTCCTCCTACTCCTTCGCCTCCTACTCCTACTCCTACTCCTTCTTCTTCTCCGACTTCTATTCCTACTCCTACTCCTACTTCTAATTCTTCTTCTTCTTCTCCTTCTTCTCCTACTCATACTTCTTCTTCTTCTTCTTCTTCTTCTTCTTCTTCTTCTTCTTCTTCTTCTCCTTCTCCTCCTACTCCTACTCCTATTCCAACTCCTACTTCTTCTTCTTCTCCTTCTCCTCCTACTCATACTCCTACTCCTATTGGTTCTTCTACTTCTTCTTCTCCTGCTCCTTCTACTCCTACTCCTTCTTCTACTCCTATCCTACTTCTACTCCTACTCCTACTCATACTCCTCATTCTCATTCTCATTCTCCTTCTCCTTCTCCTTCTCCTTCTCCTTCTCATTCTCCTTCTTCTCCATCTCCTTCTCCTTCTCATTCTCATTCTCATTCTCCTTCTTCTTCTTCTTCTTCTCCATCTGCTTCTGCTTCTCCTTCTCTTTTTTCTATTCCTTCTTCTTCTTCTTCTTCTTCTTCTTCTTCTTCTTCTCCTACTCCTACTCCTCCTCCTCCTCCTCCTCCTACTCCTACTTCTTCTTCTTCTCCTCCTTCTACTCCTACTCCTAATCCTACTTCTTCTTATTCTTCTTATTCTTCTCCTTCTCCTCCTACTCCTACTCCTACTTCTTCTTCTCCTTCTTCTTCTTCTTCTTCTCCTCCTACTCCTACTTCTTCTCCTTCTCCTTCTTCATCTTCTTCTCCTTCTGCTTCTTCTCCTTCT
>OZ012737.1:380468517-380471017 GCA_963859935.3 Lathyrus sativus | reverse complement strand
TGGTTCTTCTTCTTCTTCTTCTTCTCCTCCTACCCCTACTCCTACTTCTTCTTCTTCTCCTTCTCCTCCTACTCATACTCCTACTCGTATTGGTTCTTCTACTTCTTCTTCTCCTGCTCCTTCTACTCCTACTCCTTCTTCTACTCCTATCCTTCTTCTACTCCTACTCCTACTCATACTCCTCATTCTCTTTCTCATTCTCCTTCTCCTTCTCCTTCTCCTTCTCCTTCTCATTCTCCTTCTTCTCCATCTCCTTCTCCTTCTCATTCTCATTTTCCTTCCTCTTCTTCTTCTTCTTCTTCTCCTTCTCCTTCTCCTTCTCCTTCTCCTTCTCCTTCTCCTTCTTCTTCTTCTTCTTCTTCTTCTTCTTCTCCTTCTCCTCCTACTCCTACTTCTTCTTCTTCTTCTTCTCCTTCTCCTTAGACTCCTACTCCTACTTCTACAACTTCTTCTACTCCTACTCCTACTCCTACTCCTACTCCTTCTCGTACTCCTACTCGTACTCCTTCTCCTTCTCCTTCTCCTTCTTCTCCTTTCCTTGTCCTTCTCCATCTCCTTCTTCTTCTCCTTCTCCTGCTTCTTCTCCTTCTTCTTCTTTTTATTATTATTATTATTATTATTCTTATTCTACTACTCCTTCTTCTTCTCCTTCTTCTTCTTTTTCTTCTCCTTCTTCTTCTTCTTCCCGTTCTCCTTCTCCTTCTCATTCTCATTCTCCTTCTCATTCTCATCTCCTTCTTCTTCTTCTCCTTGTCCTTCTCCTTCTCCTTCTCATCTCCTACTCCGTCTCTTTCTCATTCTCATTCTCATCCTACTCCTACTTCTTCTTCTTCTCATCCTTCTCCTCCTACTCCTACTTCTTCTTCTCCTCCTACTCTTAATCTTAGTCCTACTCCTACTTCTTCTTCGACTTCTCCTACTCCTTATCCTACTCCTACTCCTACTCCAACTTCTTCTTCTCCTCCTACTCCTACTCCTACTCCTACTTCTTCTTCTTCTTCTCCTTCTCCTTCTACTCCCACTTCTTCTCGTACTCCTGCTCCTACTCCTACTCCTACTCCTCCTCCTTCTACTCCTACTCCTTCTCCTACTCCTACTCCTTCTCCTTCTTCTTCTTCTTCTCTTTCTCCTCCTTCTCCTTCTCCTTCTCCTTCTCCTTCTTCTTTTCCTTCTCTTTCTCCTTCTTCTTCTCCTTCTCCTTCATCTCCTTCTTCTTCTTCTTCTACTACTACTACTACTACTCCTTCTTCTTCTTCTTCTTCTTTGCCTCCTACTCATATCTACTCCTCCTCCTACTCCTTCGCCTCCTACTCCTACTCCTACTTCTTCTTCTTCTTCTTCTCCTCCTTCTACTCCTACTCCTACTCCTACTTCTTCTTCTTCTTCTTCTTCTTCTTCTCCTTCTCCTCCTACTCATACTTTTTCTTCTTCATCTTCTTCTTCTTCTTCTTCTTCTTCTTCTCCTTCTCCTCCTACTCCTACTCCTATTCCTACTCCTACTTCTTCTTCTTTTCCTTCTCCTCCTACTCATACTCCTACTCCTACTGCTTCTTCTTCTTCTTCTCCTTCTCCTTCTTCTTCTTCTTCTCCTTCTTCTGCTTCTCCTTCTTCATCTTCTCCTTCTCCTTCTTTTTCTTATCCTTCTTATTCTCATTCTCATCCTCATCCTCATCCTCATTCTCCTTCTCCTTCTCCTTCTCCTTCTCCTTCTCCTTCTTCTTCTTCTCCTTCTCCTTCTCCTTCTCCTTCTCCTTCTCCTTCTCATTCTCATTCTCATTCTCATTCTCATTCTCATTCTCATTCTTCTTCTTCTTCTTCTTATTCTTCTTCTTATTCTCCTTCTCCTTCTCCTTCTCCTTCTCCTTCTCCTTCTCCTTCTTCTTCTTCTTCTTCTTCTTCTTCTTCTTCTCCTCCAACTCCTACTCCTACTCCTCCTCCTACTCCTTCTCTTCCACCTCCTACTTCTTCTTCTTCTCCTCCTTCTACTCCTACTCCTACTCCTACTTCTTCTTCTTCTTCTTCTTCTTCTCTTTCTCCACCTACTCATACTCCTACTCCTACTGCTTCTTCTTCTTTTTCTTCTCCTTCTTCTTCTACTCCTACACTTTCTTCTACTCCTACTCCTACTTCTACTCCTACTCCTACTCATACTCTTCATTCTCATTCTCATTCTCATTCTCATTCTCCTTCTCTTTCTCCTTCTGCTTCTCCTTCTCCTTATTATCCTTCTCCTTCTTCTCCTTCTCTTTCTCCTTCTCCATCTCAATCTCATTCTCATTCTCTTTCTTCTTCTTCTTCTTCTTCTTCTTCTTCTTCTTCACCTTCTCCTACTCCTACTCCTCCTACTCCTACTCCTACTTCTACTTCTTCTTCTCCTCCTACTCCTACTCCTACTCCTACTTCTTCTTCTTCTTCTCCTTCTCCTTCTACTCCCACTTCTTCTCGTACTCCTGCTCCTACTCCTACTCCTACTCCTTCTCCTTCTACTCCTACTCCTTCT
>OZ012737.1:380458517-380461017 GCA_963859935.3 Lathyrus sativus | reverse complement strand
CTCCTTCTACTCCTACTCCTAATCCTACTTCTTCTTATTCTTCTCCTTCACCTCCTACTCCTACTTCTTCTTCTTCATTTCCTCCTTCTTCTCCTTCTCCTCCTACTCATACTCCTACTCTTACTCCTACTGCTTCTTCTTCTTCTTCTCCTTCTCCTTCTACTCCTACTCCTTCTCCTACTCCTACTCCTACTCCCACTCCCACTCCCACTCCTTCTCCTACTCCTTCTCCAACTCCTACTCCTACTCCTACTCCTACTCCTTCTCTTTCTCCTTCTTCTCCTTCTCTTTCTCCTTCTCCTTCTCCTTCTCCTTCTCCTTCGTCTTCTCCTTCTCCTTCTCCTTCTTCTTCTCCTTCTCCTTCTCATTCTCCTACTCCTACTCCTACTTCTTCTTCTCCTCCTACTCCTACTCCTACTTCTTTTTCTTCTTCATCTTCTCCTTCTACTCCTACTCCTACTCCTACTTCTTCTTCTTCTTTTTCTTCTTCTCCTTCTTCTCCTTCTTCTTCTTCTTCTTCTTCTTCTTCTTCTTCTTCTTCTCCTTCTCCTCCTACTCCTACTTCTTCTTCTTCTTCTTCTTCTCCTTCTCCTCCTACTCCTACTTCTTCTTCTTCTTCTTCTTCTCCTTGTTGCGGTGAGAATCGTGATACCAAGCTATTGATTAACTTGAATCTTTAATTCTTAGATTACAACCGGACTTTAATTTATCCAAAGGAAAGGTCTAAAGAATGAAAGAACCTTTTGCGCGATGTAACAACAACACTAAGAGATTCAGGGATCGTGGGTTGGTTATGCATAGGGTAGGTATTTCACATCCTAAGCATCTGTAGTACTCTACAGAAACCTTTTGTTTGTTTGCATGCTAAGTTTGATGAATATTTGCTAAGGATTGGGATTGGGTAAAGGTATAGGTTAAAACCTAATGATAGTTTCTAAGTTTGCTCGCAAAGACGTCGCGTCCTCTGCCTACGTATCCTAACTAGGATAGAATCAGAGCAAATCGTAGTTCACCTCACTAGGGTTGAAGAACGCTTGATTGCGATCAAGGTTCAAAGGGGAACAAACATAATAATGTTTGTGTAGAGTTTCACAAAACTCTCTATGTCTATGTTGTAACACTCAAAGGGGGAAGTAAGTGATCATATCCATGATCCTTACATAGAGTTTACAACTCTATCCTAGGGTTCTAGTTGTAAACACTCCTAGTGAGGGGGAAGGTTGCTCGTCAAGATATCGCATCTTGTGCCTACGTATTCTCATTGTCCAATGAGAAATCAGAGCGGTCGTAGTTCGGGCTCGAACTAAGGAATCAATTGGTTCTTTCCAGACCAAAAGAGGGGAAGGTTCTATCCAGACCTATGAGTTTATATCCTATTGGTTCTATCCAGACCAAAAAGGGGGTTAAGGCTCTTTCGAGGCCAATGAGGGTATTGAGCTATCTATGACCCAAGGGTCAATAGAGAGACTTTCTTTTGGAAGGGAGGAGATGTGGCAACTTGGATGAGAACTAAAAAAGTTCCATCACTTGGGAAAGAAATAATTAACAAAGTAATCAATACTTTAAACAAAAGGGGCATGGTTACAACCAAAGATCATGTATCTTAACAAAGATGAAAGCATATATTAACAAAGATTAAAGGTATATCTTAACAAAGATTGAAGGTAACAACCACATGTATCGATGACAATCAAATACAAGCAAATTAGTTTAACCTCATAATTTAGGAGGAAAGCAATATGAAATAATGGTAACAACCAAGGGAGAGTACCCTAACATGTTAACTAACATAGTATAAATGAATATCATAACACAAATGATCACGGTGAAAAAGAAATTCATCTGCATACGCGAGATAACGATCTCAATATAAAGGCAACTTACAAGCAACCAAAAGGAATGAAAATATGAACAAACATGGAATTAAAAAATATCACATGAAAGTAGGCATCAAGACAAACACAATGCAAAAAGAATGGGTTCAAAATGATGAAAAATGGATGAGTTATGATTTTTTGAAGTTTGGATGAACAAAACATGAAAATCTAAATGATAAAAGGAATAAAATGCACATGGTAAGACAATGAATCAAACAAATTTGATTATTTAAACATGTTAACAAAATTTTAAGAATAATACAAGATCAATCTCACAAGAAAAATCAAGTTACAAGTTGAAAATTTTCAAGATCATCATGGTAAAAAAACAGTCATGGTAACATGTGGAATGCAAGTGGAAAGTTCACATTTATGAGTTTTAGGTTTACCTCTTGAAGCAAACTTAAGCAATAAGAAAACCAGAGATCTTGAGAGCTCTTCCAAGATCTTGTTACATAAGTGTGGAAGTGACTTGGATAGCTTCAATACATCATACTTTATGTGTTTGAAGTGTTTCTTGAGTTGGAAGAAGTTTGGAAATGGTTTTGAAAGGTGTTTTTCAAAAGCAAATTTTGAGGGATTTTGGAAACTTAATGAGATTTTGTAAGAACTTGTGATTGTGT
>OZ012737.1:380454929-380458017 GCA_963859935.3 Lathyrus sativus | reverse complement strand
ATAAGAGTAGGAGTAGGAGTAGGAGGAGAAGGAGAAGAAAAAGAAGTAGCAGTAGGAGTACGAGTAGGAGGAGAAGGAGAAGAAGAAGAAGAAGAAGGAGTAGGAGGAGAAGGAGAAGAAGAAGAAGAAGAAGAAGAAGAAGAAGAAGATGGAGAAGAAGGAGAAGAAGAAAAAGAAGAAGAAGAAGTAGGAGTAGGAGTAGGAGTAGGAGTAGAATAAGAAGAAGAAGAAGAAAAAGAAGAAATAGGAGTAGGAGTATGAGTAGAAGTAGGAGGAGAAGAAGAAATAGGAGTAGGAGTAGGAGTAGGAGTAGGACAAGAAGAAGAAGAAGTAGGAGTAGTAGGAGGAGTAAGGGTAGGTGGAGAAGGAGAAGAAGAAGAAGAAGAAGAAGAAGAAGGAGTAGGAGTAGGAGTAAGGGTAGGATGAGAATGAGAATGAGAATGAGAAGGAGAATGAGAAGGAGAATGAGAAGGAGAAGAAGTAGGAGTAGGAGTAGGAGTAGGAGGAGAACGAGAAGAAAAAGAAGTAGCAGTAGGAGTAGGAGTAGGAGTAGGAGGAGAAGGAGAAGAAGAAGAAGATGAAGAAGTAGGAGTAGGAGGAGAAGGAGAAGAAGAAGAAGAAGAAGAAGAAGAAGAAGAAGAAGAAGAAAAAGGAGAAGAATGAGAAGAAGAAAAAGAAGAAGAAGAAGTAGGAGTAGGAGCAGGAGTAGGAGTAGAATGAGAAGAAGAAGAAGAAATAGGAGTAGGAGTAGGAGTAGGAGCAGGAGGAGAAGAAGAAGTAGGAGTAGGAGTAGGAGTAGGAGAAGAAGAAGTTGAAGTAGGAGTAGTAGTCGGAGTAAGAGTAGGAGGAGAAGGAGAAGAAGAAGAAGAAGAAGAAGAAGAAGGAGTAGGAGTAGGAGTAGGAGGAGAAGGAGTAGAAGAAGAAGAAGAAGAAGTAGGAGTACGAGAAGAAGAAGAAGAAGAAGAAGAAGAAGAAGAAGAAGTAGGAGTATGAGTAATAGTAGAAGGAGAAGAAGAAGAAGAAGAAAAAGAAGATGTAGGAGTAGGAGTAAGAGGAGAAGAAGAAGTAGGAGTAAGAGTAGGAGAAGAAGAAGAAGAAGTAGGAGTAAAAGTATGAGGAGAAGGAGAAGAAGAAGAAGAAGAAGAAGAAGAAGAAGGAGTAGGAGTAGGAGTAAGAGTAATATGAGAATGAGAATGAGTATGAGAAGGAGAAGGAGAATGAGAAGGAGAATGAGAAGGAGAATGAGAATGAGAATGAGAATGAGAAGGAGAAGGAGAGGAAGAAGGAGAAGAAGAAGAAGAAGAAGGAGAAGGAGAAGGAGAAGAAGAAGGAGAAGAAGAAGAAGGAGAAGGAGAAGAAGAAGAAGAAGAAGAAGGAGAAGGAGAAGGAGAAGGAGAAAGAGAAGGAGAAGGAGAAAGAGAAGGAGAAAGAGAAGGAGAAGGAGTAGGAGTAGTAGTAGGAGTAGGAGTAGGAGTAGGAGTAGGAGTAGGAGTAGGAGTAGGAGTGGGAGTGGGAGTAGGAGTAGGAGAAGGAGTAGGAGAAGGAGTAGGAGTAGGAGAAGGAGAAGGAGTAGGAGAAGGAGTAGGAGTAGGAGAAGGAGAAGGAGTAGGAGTAGAATGAAAAGTAGGAGTAGGAGAAGGCGTAGGAGTTGAAGGAGAAGGAGAAGACGAAGAAGAAGCAGTAGGAGTAGGAGTAGGAGTAGGAGGAGAATGAGAAGAAAAAGAAGTAGGAGTAAGAGAAGGGGTAGGAGGAGGAGGAGAAGAAGAAGAAGAAGAAGAAGAAGAAGAAGAAGAAGAAGAAGAAGAAGAAGGAGTAGGAGAAGAAGAAGAAGAAGAAGAAGAAGAAGAAGAATAAAAAGTAGAAGAAGGAGAAGAAGAAAAAGAAGAAGAAGAAGTAGGGGTAGGAGTAGGAGTAGAAGGAGAAGAAGAAGAAGAAGAAGAAGAAGTAGGAGTAGGAGTAAGAGTAAGAGGAGAAGGAGAAGAAGAAGAAGAAGAAGAAGAAGAAGAAGAAGGAGTAGGAGTATAAGTAAGAGTAGGAGAAGGAGTAGGAGGAGAAGAAGAAGTAGAAGAAGTAGGAGTAGGAGTAGGAGTAGGAGGAGAACGAGAAGAAGAAGAAGAAGAAGTAGGAGTACGAGAAGAAGAAGAAGAATAAGAAGAAAAAGACGAAGAAGAAGAAGAAGAAGTAGGAGTATGAGTAGGAGTAGAAGGAGAAGAAGAAGAAGATGAAGAAGAAGATGTAGGAGTAGGAGTAGGAGTAGGAGTAGGAGGAGATGACGAAGTAGGAGTAGGAGTAGAAGAAGAAGAAGTAGGAGTAGGAGTAGGAGTAAGAGTAGGAGAAGAAGGAGAAGAAGAAGAAGAAGAAGGAGTAGGAGTAGGAGTAAGAGTAATATGAGAACGAGAATGAGTATGAGAAGGAGGAGGAGAATGAGAAGGAGAAGGAGAAGAAGAAGAAGAAGGAGATGGAGAAGAAGAAGGAGAAGAAGAAGAAGGAGAAGGAGAAGAAGAAGAAGAAGAAGAAGAAGGAGAAGAAGAAGGAGAAGGAGAAGGAGAAGGAGAAAGAGAAGGAGAAAGAGAATGAGAAGGAGTAGGAGTAGTAGTAGGAGTAGGAGTAAGAAAAGGAGTAGTAGTAGGAGTAGGAGTAGGAGTAGGAGTGGGAGTGGGAGTGGGAGTAAGAGTAGGAGAAGGAGTAGGAGAAGGAGTATGAGTAGGAGTAGGAGAAGGAGTAGGAGTAGAAGGAGAAGTAGGAGTAGGAGAAGGAGTATGAGTTGAAGGAGAAGGAGGAGAAGAAGAAGAAGCAGTTGGAGTAAGAGTAGGAGTTGGAGGAGAAGGAGAAGGAGAAGAAAAAGAAGTAGGAGTAGGAGTAGGGGTAGGAGGAGGAGAAGAAGAAGAAGAAGAAGAAGAAGAAGAAGTTGGAGTAGGAGGAGAAGGAGAAGACGAAGAAGAAGAAGAAGAAAAAGAAGAAGTAGAAGAAAGAGAAGAAGAAAAAGAAGAAGAAGAAGTAGGAGTACGAGTAGGAGTAGAAGGAGGAGGAGTAGGAGGAAAAGAAGAAGTAGGAGTAGGAGTAGGAGTAGGAGAAGAAGAAGAAGACG
>OZ012737.1:380407429-380447429 GCA_963859935.3 Lathyrus sativus | reverse complement strand
AGGAGTAGAAGGAGAAGAAGAAGAAGAAGAAGGAGAAGTAGGAGTAGGAGAAGGAGTAAGAGTAGGTTGAGAATGAGAAGGAGTAGGAGGAGAAGAAGAAGAAGGAGTAGGAGTAGGAGTAGGAGTAGGAGTAGGAGTAGGAGTAGGAGTAGAAGGAGAAGCAGAAGAAGAAGCAGTAGGAGTAGGAGTAGGAGTAGGAGGAGAAGGAGAAGAAAAAGAAGTAGCAGTATGAGTAGGAGTAGGAGGAGAAGGAGAAGAAGAAGAAGAAGAAGAAGACGTAGGAGTAGGAGGAGAAGGAGAAGAAGAAGAAGAAGAAGAAGTAGAAGAAGGAGAAGAAGGAGAAGAAGAAAAAGAAGAAGAAGAAGAAGTAGGAGTAGGAGTAGGAGTAGGAGTAGAATGAGAAGAAGAAGAAGAAGAAATAGAAGTAGGAGTAGGAGGAGAAGAAGAAGCAGTAGTAGGAGTAGCAGTAGGAGAAGTAGAAGAAGAAGTAGGAGTAGTATTAGGAGTAAGAGTAGGAGGAGAAGGAGAAGAAGAAGAAGAAGAAGAAATAGGAGTAGGAGTAGGAGTAGGAGTAGGAGGAGAAGAAGAAGCAGTAGTAGGAGTAGGAGTAGGAGAAGAAGAAGAAGAAGAAGTAGGAGTAGTATTAGGAGGAAGAGTAGGAGGAGAAGGAGAAGAAAAAGAAGAAGAAGAAGAAGAAGAAGGAATAGGAGTAGGAGTAAGGGTAGGATGAGAATAAGAATGAGAAGGAGAAGGAGAATGAGAAGGAGAAGGAGAATGAGAATGAGAATGAGAATGAGAATGAAAATGAGAATGAGAATGAGAATGAGAAGGAGAAGGAGCAGGAGAACGAGAAGGAAAAGAAGATGAAGGAGAAGGAGAAAGAGAAGGTGAAGGAGAAGGAGAAGGAGGAGAAGGAGAAGAAGAAGAAGAAGAAGAAGAAGAAGAAGAAGAAGAAGAAGAAGTAGGAATAGGAGTAGGAGAAGAAGAAGAAGAAGAAGAAGAAGAAGAAGAAGGAGTAGGAGTAGGAGTAGGAGTAGGAGGAGAAGAAGAAGTAGGAGTAGGAGTAGGAGTAGGAGTAGGAGGAGAAGAAGAAGAAGTAGGAGTAGTAGTAGGAGTAAGAGTAGGAGGAGAAGGTGAAGAAGAAGAAGAAGTAGTAGTAGTAGGAGTAGGAGTAAGGGTAGGATGAGAATGAGAATGAGAAGGAGAATGAGAAGTAGAAGGAGAATGAGAATGAGAATGAGAATGAGAATGAAAATGAAAATGAGAATGAGAATGAGAATGAGAAGGAGAAGGAGCGGGAGAAGGAGAAGGAGTAGGAGTAGGAGGAGGAGGAGGAGTAGGAGTAGGAGGAGAAGAAGTAGTAGGAGTAGGAGTAGGAGTAGGAGAAGAAGAACAAGAAGTAGGAGTAGTAGTAGGAGTAAGAGTAGGAGGAGAAGGAGAAGAAGAAGAAGAAGAAGAAGAAGAAGGAGTAGAAGTAGGAGTAAGGGTAGGATGAGAATGAGAATGAGAAGGAGAAGGAGAATTAGAATGAGAATGAGAATGAGAATGAAAATCAGAATGAGAATGAGAATGAGAAGGAGAAGGAGCAGGAGAAGGAGAAGGAGAAGAGGATGAAGGAGAAGGAGAAGGAGAAGGTGAAGGAGAAGGAGAAGGAGGTGAAGAAGAAGAAGAAGAAGAAGTAGGAGTAGGAGTAGGAGAAGAAGAAGAAGAAGAAGAAGAAGAAGAAGAAGAAGAAGAAGAAGAAGAAGAAGTAGGAATAGGAGTAGGAGTAGAAGGAGAAGAAGAAGAAGAAGAAGGAGAAGTAGGAGTAGGAGAAGGAGTAAGAGTAGGTTGAGAATGAGAAGGAGTAGGAGAAGGAGAAGAAGAAGAAGGAGTAGGAGTAGGAGTAGGAGTAAGAGTCGGGGTAGGAGTAGGAGTAGAAGGAGAAGCAGAAGAAGAAGCAGTAGGAGTAGGAGTAGGAGTAGGAGGAGAAGGAGAAGAAAAAGAAGTAGCAGTATGAGTAGGAGTAGGAGGAGAAGGAGAAGAAGAAGAAGAAGAAGAAGACGTAGGAGTAGGAGGAGAAGGAGAAGAATAAGAAGAAGAAGAAGAAGAAGAAGAAGAAGAAGTAGGAATAGGAGTAGGAGAAGAAGAAGAAGAAGAAGAAGAAGAAGAAGAAGGAGTAGGAGTAGGAGTAGGAGTAGGAGGAGAAGAAGAAGTAGGAGTAGGAGTAGGAGTAGGAGTAGGAGGAGAAGGTGAAGAAGAAGAAGAAGTAGTAGTAGTAGGAGTAGGAGTAAGGGTAGGATGAGAATGAGAATGAGAAGGAGAATGAGAAGTAGAAGGAGAATGAGAATGAGAATGAGAATGAGAATGAAAATGAAAATGAGAATGAGAATGAGAATGGGAAGGAGAAGGAGCGGGAGAAGGAGAAGGAGTAGGAGTAGGAGGAGGAGGAGGAGTAGGAGTAGGAGGAGAAGAAGTAGTAGGAGTAGGAGTAGGAGTAGGAGAAGAAGAACAAGAAGTAGGAGTAGTAGTAGGAGTAAGAGTAGGAGGAGAAGGAGAAGAAGAAGAAGAAGAAGAAGAAGGAGTAGAAGTAGGAGTAAGGGTAGGATGAGAATGAGAATGAGAAGGAGAAGGAGAATGAGAATGAGAATGAGAATGAGAATGAAAATCAGAATGAGAATGAGAATGAGAAGGAGAAGGAGCAGGAGAAGGAGAAGGAGAAGAGGAGGAAGGAGAAGGAGAAGGAGAAGGTGAAGGAGAAGGAGAAGGGGGAGAAGAAGAAGAAGAAGAAGAAGAAGAAGAAGAAGTAGGAGTAGGAGTAGGAGAAGAAGAAGAAGAAGAAGAAGAAGAAGAAGAAGAAGTAGGAATAGGAGTAGGAGTAGAAGGAGAAGAAGAAGAAGAAGAAGGAGAAGTAGGAGTAGGAGAAGGAGTAAGACTAGGTTGAGAATGAGAAGGAGTAGGAGAAGGAGAAGAAGAAGAAGGAGTAGGAGTAGGAGTAGGAGTAGGAGTAGGAGTAGGAGTAGGAGTAGGAGTAGGAGTAGGAGTAGAAGGAGAAGCAGAAGAAGAAGCAGTAGGAGTAGGAGTAGGAGTAGGAGGAGAAGGAGAAGAAAAAGAAGTAGCAGTATGAGTAGGAGTAGGAGGAGAAGGAGAAGAAGAAGAAGAAGAAGAAGAAGAAGACGTAGGAGTAGGAGGAGAAGGAGAAGAATAAGAAGAAGAAGAAGAAGTAGAAGAAGGAGAAGAAGGAGAAGAAGAAAAAGAAGAAGAAGAAGTAGGAGTAGGAGTAGGAGTAGGAGTAAAATGAGAAGAAGAAGAAGAAGAAATAGAAGTAGGAGTAGGAGGAGAAGAAGAAGCAGTAGTAGGAGTAGGAGTAGGAGAAGTAGAAGAAGAAGTAGGAGTAGTATTAGGAGTAAGAGTAGGAGGAGAAGGAGAAGAAGAAGAAGAAGAAGAAGAAATAGGAGTAGGAGTAGGAGTAGGATTAGGAGGAGAGGAAGAAGCAGTAGTAGGAGTAGGAGTAGGAGAAGAAGAAGAAGAAGAAGTAGGAGTAGTATTAGGAGTAAGAGTAGGAGGAGAAGGAGAAGAAAAAGAAGAAGAAGAAGAAGAAGAAGGAGTAGGAGTAGGAGCAAGGGTAGGATGAGAATAAGAATGAGAATGAGAAGGAGAATGAGAAGGAGAAGGAGAATGAGAATGAGATTGAGAATGAGAATGAAAATGAGAATGAGAATGAGAATGAGAAGGAGAAGGAGCAGGAGAACGAAAAGGAAAAGAAGATGAAGGAGAAGGAGAAAGAGAAGGTGAAGGAGAAGGAGAAGGAGGAGAAGGAGAAGAAGAAGAAGAAGAAGAAGAAGAAGAAGAAGAAGTAGGAATAGGAGTAGGAGAAGAAGAAGAAGAAGAAGAAGAAGAAGAAGAAGTAGGAGTAGGAGTAGGAGTAGGAGTAGGAGGAGAAGAAGAAGTAGGAGTAGGAGTAGGAGTAGGAGTAGGAGGAGAAGAATAAGAAGTAGGAGTAGTAGTAGGAGTAAGAGTAGGAGGAGAAGGTGAAGAAGAAGAAGAAGTAGTAGTAGTAGGAGTAGGAGTAAGGGTAGGATGAGAATGAGAATGAGAAGGAGAATGAGAAGTAGAAGGAGAATGAGAATGAGAATGAGAATGAGAATGAAAATGAGAATGAGAATGAGAATGAGAAGGAGAAGGAGCGGGAGAAGGAGAAGGAGTAGGAGTAGGAGTAGGAGGAGGAGTAGGAGTAGGAGGAGAAGAAGTAGTAGGAGTAGGGGAAGAAGAAGAAGAAGTAGGAGTAGTAGTAGGAGTAAGAGTAGGAGGAGAAGGAGAAGAAGAAGAAGAAGAAGAAGAAGAAGGAGTAGAAGTAGGAGTAAGGGTAGGATGAGAATGAGAATGAGAAGGAGAAGGAGAATGAGAATGAGAGTGAGAATGAGAATGAAAATCAGAATGAGAATGAGAATGAGAAGGAGAAGGAGCAGGAGAAGGAGAAGGAGAAGAGGATGAAGGAGAAGGAGAAGGAGAAGGTGAAGGAGAAGGAGAAGGAGGAGAAGAAGAAGAAGAAGAAGAAGTAGGAGTAGGAGTAGGAGAAGAAGAAGAAGAAGAAGAAGAAGAAGAAGAAGAAGAAGAAGTAGGAATAGGAGTAGGAGTAGAAGGAGAAGAAGAAGAAGAAGAAGGAGAAGTAGGAGTAGGAGAAGGAGTAAGAGTAGGTTGAGAATGAGAAGGAGTAGGAGAAGGAGAAGAAGAAGAAGGAGTAGGAGTAGGAGTAGGAGTAGGAGTAGGAGTAGAAGGAGAAGCAGAAGAAGAAGCAGTAGGATTAGGAGTAGGAGTAGGAGGAGAAGGAGAAGAAAAAGAAGTAGCAGTATGAGTAGGAGTAGGAGGAGAAGGAGAAGAAGAAGAAGAAGAAGAAGACGTAGGAGTAGGAGGAGAAGGAGAAGAAGAAGAAGAAGAAGAAGTAGAAGAAGGAGAAGAAGGAGAAGAAGAAAAAGAAGAAGAAGAAGAAGTAGGAGTAGGAGTAGGAGTAGGAGTAGAATGAGAAGAAGAAGAAGAAGAAATAGAAGTAGGAGTAGGAGGAGAAGAAGAAGCAGTAGTAGGAGTAGCAGTAGGAGAAGTAGAAGAAGAAGTAGGAGTAGTATTAGGAGTAAGAGTAGGAGGAGAAGGAGAAGAAGAAGAAGAAGAAGAAATAGGAGTAGGAGTAGGAGTAGGAGTAGGAGGAGAAGAAGAGGCAGTAGTAGGAGTAGGAGTAGGAGAAGAAGAAGAAGAAGAAGTAGGAGTAGTATTAGGAGTAAGAGTAGGAGGAGAAGGAGAAGAAAAAGAAGAAGAAGAAGAAGAAGAAGGAGTAGGAGTAGGAGTAAGGGTAGGATGAGAATAAGAATGAGAATGAGAAGGAGAATGAGAAGGAGAAGGAGAATGAGAATGAGAATGAGAATGAGAATGAAAATGAGAATGAGAATGAGAATGAGAAGGAGAAGGAGCAGGAGAACGAGAAGGAAAAGAAGATGAAGGAGAAGGAGAAAGAGAAGGTGAAGGAGAAGGAGAAGGAGGAGAAGGAGAAGAAGAAGAAGAAGAAGAAGAAGAAGAAGTAGGAATAGGAGTAGGAGAAGAAGAAGAAGAAGAAGAAGAAGGAGTAGGAGTAGGAGTAGGAGTAGGAGGAGAAGAAGAAGTAGGAGTAGGAGTAGGAGTAGGAGTAGGAGGAGAAGAAGAAGAAGTAGGAGTAGTAGTAGGAGTAAGATTAGGAGGAGAAGGTGAAGAAGAAGAAGAAGTAGTAGTAGTAGGAGTAGGAGTAAGGGTAGGATGAGAATGAGAATGAGAAGGAGAATGAGAAGTAGAAGGAGAATGAGAATGAGAATGAGAATGAGAATGAAAATGAAAATGAGAATGAGAATGAGAATGAGAAGGAGAAGGAGCGGGAGAAGGAGAAGGAGTAGGAGTAGGAGGAGGAGGAGGAGGAGTAGGAGTAGGAGGAGAAGAAGTAGTAGGAGTAGGAGTAGGAGTAGGAGAAGAAGAACAAGAAGTAGGAGTAGTAGTAGGAGTAAGAGTAGGAGGAGAAGGAGAAGAAGAAGAAGAAGAAGAAGAAGAAGAAGGAGTAGAAGTAGGAGTAAGGGTAGGATGAGAATGAGAATGAGAAGGAGAAGGAGAATTAGAATGAGAATGAGAATGAGAATGAAAATCAGAATGAGAATGAGAATGAGAAGGAGAAGGAGCAGGAGAAGGAGAAGGAGAAGAGGATGAAGGAGAAGGAGAAGGAGAAGGTGAAGGAGAAGGAGAAGGAGGTGAAGAAGAAGAAGAAGAAGAAGTAGGAGTAGGAGTAGGAGAAGAAGAAGAAGAAGAAGAAGAAGAAGAAGAAGAAGAAGAAGAAGAAGAAGTAGGAATAGGAGTAGGAGTAGAAGGAGAAGAAGAAGAAGAAGAAGAAGGAGAAGTAGGAGTAGGAGAAGGAGTAAGAGTAGGTTGAGAATGAGAAGGAGTAGGAGAAGGAGAAGAAGAAGAAGGAGTAGGAGTAGGAGTAGGAGTAAGAGTCGGGGTAGGAGTAGGAGTAGAAGGAGAAGCAGAAGAAGAAGCAGTAGGAGTAGGAGTAGGAGTAGGAGGAGAAGGAGAAGAAAAAGAAGTAGCAGTATGAGTAGGAGTAGGAGGAGAAGGAGAAGAAGAAGAAGAAGAAGAAGACGTAGGAGTAGGAGGAGAAGGAGAAGAATAATAATAATAATAATAAGAAGAAGAAGAAGAAGTAGGAATAGGAGTAGGAGAAGAAGAAGAAGAAGAAGAAGAAGAAGAAGAAGGAGTAGGAGTAGGAGTAGGAGTAGGAGGAGAAGAAGAAGTAGGAGTAGGAGTAGGAGTAGGAGTAGGAGGAGAAGGTGAAGAAGAAGAAGAAGTAGTAGTAGTAGGAGTAGGAGTAAGGGTAGGATGAGAATGAGAATGAGAAGGAGAATGAGAAGTAGAAGGAGAATGAGAATGAGAATGAGAATGAGAATGAAAATGAAAATGAGAATGAGAATGAGAATGAGAAGGAGAAGGAGCGGGAGAAGGAGAAGGAGTAGGAGTAGGAGGAGGAGGAGGAGTAGGAGTAGGAGGAGAAGAAGTAGTAGGAGTAGGAGTAGGAGTAGGAGAAGAAGAACAAGAAGTAGGAGTAGTAGTAGGAGTAAGAGTAGGAGGAGAAGGAGAAGAAGAAGAAGAAGAAGAAGAAGGAGTAGAAGTAGGAGTAAGGGTAGGATGAGAATGAGAATGAGAAGGAGAAGGAGAATGAGAATGAGAATGAGAATGAGAATGAAAATCAGAATGAGAATGAGAATGAGAAGGAGAAGGAGCAGGAGAAGGAGAAGGAAAAGAGGAGGAAGGAGAAGGAGAAGGAGAAGGTGAAGGAGAAGGAGAAGGAGGAGAAAAAGAAGAAGAAGAAGAAGAAGAAGTAGGAGTAGGAGTAGGAGAAGAAGAAGAAGAAGAAGAAGAAGAAGAAGAAGTAGGAATAGGAGTAGGAGTATAAGGAGAAGAAGAAGAAGGAGAAGGAGAAGTAGGAGTAGGAGAAGGAGTAAGACTAGGTTGAGAATGAGAAGGAGTAGGAGAAGGAGAAGAAGAAGAAGGAGTAGGAGTAGGAGTAGGAGTAGGAGTAGGAGTAGGAGTAGGAGTAGGAGTAGGAGTAGGAGTAGGAGTAGAAGGAGAAGCAGAAGAAGAAGCAGTAGGAGTAGGAGTAGGAGTAGGAGGAGAAGGAGAAGAAAAAGAAGTAGCAGTATGAGTAGGAGTAGGAGGAGAAGGAGAAGAAGAAGAAGAAGAAGAAGAAGACGTAGGAGTAGGAGGAGAAGGAGAAGAATAAGAAGAAGAAGAAGAAGTAGAAGAAGGAGAAGAAGGAGAAGAAGAAAAAGAAGAAGAAGAAGTAGGAGTAGGAGTAGGAGTAGGAGTAAAATGAGAAGAAGAAGAAGAAGAAATAGAAGTAGGAGTAGGAGGAGAAGAAGAAGCAGTAGTAGGAGTAGGAGTAGGAGAAGTAGAAGAAGAAGTAGGAGTAGTATTAGGAGTAAGAGTAGGAGGAGAAGGAGAAGAAGAAGAAGAAGAAGAAATAGGAGTAGGAGTAGGAGTAGGAGTAGGAGGAGAGGAAGAAGCAGTAGTAGGAGTAGGAGTAGGAGAAGAAGAAGAAGAAGAAGTAGGAGTAGTATTAGGAGTAAGAGTAGGAGGAGAAGGAGAAGAAAAAGAAGAAGAAGAAGAAGAAGAAGGAGTAGGAGTAGGAGCAAGGGTAGGATGAGAATAAGAATGAGAATGAGAAGGAGAATGAGAAGGAGAAGGAGAATGAGAATGAGAATGAGAATGAGAATGAAAATGAGAATGAGAATGAGAATGAGAATGAGAAGGAGAAGGAGCAGGAGAACGAAAAGGAAAAGAAGATGAAGGAGAAGGAGAAAGAGAAGGTGAAGGAGAAGGAGAAGGAGGAGAAGGAGAAGAAGAAGAAGAAGAAGAAGAAGAAGAAGAAGTAGGAATAGGAGTAGGAGAAGAAGAAGAAGAAGAAGAAGAAGAAGAAGTAGGAGTAGGAGTAGGAGTAGGAGTAGGAGGAGAAGAAGAAGTAGGAGTAGGAGTAGGAGGAGAAGAATAAGAAGTAGGAGTAGTAGTAGGAGTAAGAGTAGGAGGAGAAGGTGAAGAAGAAGAAGAAGTAGTAGTAGTAGGAGTAGGAGTAAGGGTAGGATGAGAATGAGAATGAGAAGGAGAATGAGAAGTAGAAGGAGAATGAGAATGAGAATGAGAATGAGAATGAAAATGAGAATGAGAATGAGAATGAGAATGAGAAGGAGCGGGAGAAGGAGAAGGAGTAGGAGTAGGAGGAGGAGGAGGAGCAGGAGTAGGAGGAGAAGAAGTAGTAGGAGTAGGGGAAGAAGAAGAAGAAGTAGGAGTAGTAGTAGGAGTAAGAGTAGGAGGAGAAGGAGAAGAAGAAGAAGAAGAAGAAGAAGAAGAAGGAGTAGAAGTAGGAGTAAGGGTAGGATGAGAATGAGAATGAGAAGGAGAAGGAGAATGAGAATGAGAGTGAGAATGAGAATGAAAATCAGAATGAGAATGAGAATGAGAAGGAGAAGGAGCAGGAGAAGGAGAAGGAGAAGAGGATGAAGGAGAAGGAGAAGGAGAAGGTGAAGGAGAAGGAGAAGGAGGAGAAGAAGAAGAAGAAGAAGAAGTAGGAGTAGGAGTAGGAGAAGAAGAAGAAGAAGAAGAAGAAGAAGAAGAAGAAGAAGTAGGAATAGGAGTAGGAGTAGAAGGAGAAGAAGAAGAAGAAGAAGAAGGAGAAGTAGGAGTAGGAGAAGGAGTAAGAGTAGGTTGAGAATGAGAAGGAGTAGGAGAAGGAGAAGAAGAAGAAGGAGTAGGAGTAGGAGTAGGAGTAGGAGTAGGAGTAGAAGGAGAAGCAGAAGAAGAAGCAGTAGGAGTAGGAGTAGGAGTAGGAGGAGAAGGAGAAGAAAAAGAAGTAGCAGTATGAGTAGGAGTAGGAGGAGAAGGAGAAGAAGAAGAAGAAGAAGAAGACGTAGGAGTAGGAGGAGAAGGAGAAGAAGAAGAAGAAGAAGAAGTAGAAGAAGGAGAAGAAGGAGAAGAAGAAAAAGAAGAAGAAGAAGAAGTAGGAGTAGGAGTAGGAGTAGGAGTAGAATGAGAAGAAGAAGAAGAAGAAATAGAAGTAGGAGTAGGAGGAGAAGAAGAAGCAGTAGTAGGAGTAGCAGTAGGAGAAGTAGAAGAAGAAGTAGGAGTAGTATTAGGAGTAAGAGTAGGAGGAGAAGGAGAAGAAGAAGAAGAAGAAGAAATAGGAGTAGGAGTAGGAGTAGGAGTAGGAGGAGAAGAAGAAGCAGTAGTAGGAGTAGGAGTAGGAGAAGAAGAAGAAGAAGAAGTAGGAGTAGTATTAGGAGTAAGAGTAGGAGGAGAAGGAGAAGAAAAAGAAGAAGAAGAAGAAGAAGGAGTAGGAGTAGGAGTAAGGGTAGGATGAGAATAAGAATGAGAATGAGAAGGAGAATGAGAAGGAGAAGGAGAATGAGAATGAGAATGAGAATGAGAATGAAAATGAGAATGAGAATGAGAATGAGAAGGAGAAGGAGCAGGAGAACGAGAAGGAAAAGAAGATGAAGGAGAAGGAGAAAGAGAAGGTGAAGGATAAGGAGAAGGAGGAGAAGGAGAAGAAGAAGAAGAAGAAGAAGAAGAAGAAGAAGAAGAAGTAGGAATAGGAGTAGGAGAAGAAGAAGAAGAAGAAGAAGAAGAAGAAGAAGAAGGAGTAGGAGTAGGAGTAGGAGTAGGAGGAGAAGAAGAAGTAGGAGTAGGAGTAGGAGTAGGAGTAGGAGGAGAAGAAGAAGAAGTAGGAGTAGTAGTAGGAGTAAGATTAGGAGGAGAAGGTGAAGAAGAAGAAGAAGTAGTAGTAGTAGGAGTAGGAGTAAGGGTAGGATGAGAATGAGAATGAGAAGGAGAATGAGAAGTAGAAGGAGAATGAGAATGAGAATGAGAATGAGAATGAAAATGAAAATGAGAATGAGAATGAGAATGAGAAGGAGAAGGAGCGGGAGAAGGAGAAGGAGTAGGAGTAGGAGGAGGAGGAGGAGGAGTAGGAGTAGGAGGAGAAGAAGTAGTAGGAGTAGGAGTAGGAGTAGGAGAAGAAGAACAAGAAGTAGGAGTAGTAGTAGGAGTAAGAGTAGGAGGAGAAGGAGAAGAAGAAGAAGAAGAAGAAGAAGAAGGAGTAGAAGTAGGAGTAAGGGTAGGATGAGAATGAGAATGAGAAGGAGAAGGAGAATTAGAATGAGAATGAGAATGAGAATGAAAATCAGAATGAGAATGAGAATGAGAAGGAGAAGGAGCAGGAGAAGGAGAAGGAGAAGAGGATGAAGGAGAAGGAGAAGGAGAAGGTGAAGGAGAAGGAGAAGGAGGTGAAGAAGAAGAAGAAGAAGAAGTAGGAGTAGGAGTAGGAGAAGAAGAAGAAGAAGAAGAAGAAGAAGAAGAAGAAGAAGAAGTAGGAATAGGAGTAGGAGTAGAAGGAGAAGAAGAAGAAGAAGAAGGAGAAGTAGGAGTAGGAGAAGGAGTAAGAGTAGGTTGAGAATTAGAAGGAGTAAGAGAAGGAGAAGAAGAAGAAGGAGTAGGAGTAGGAGTAGGAGTAAGAGTAGGGGTAGGAGTAGGAGTAGAAGGAGAAGCAGAAGAAGAAGCAGTAGGAGTAGGAGTAGGAGTAGGAGGAGAAGGAGAAGAAAAAGAAGTAGCAGTATGAGTAGGAGTAGGAGGAGAAGGAGAAGAAGAAGAAGAAGAAGAAGAAGAAGACGTAGGAGTAGGAGGAGAAGGAGAAGAATAAGAAGAAGAAGAAGAAGAAGAAGAAGAAGAAGAAGAAGTAGGAATAGGAGTAGGAGAAGAAGAAGAAGAAGAAGAAGAAGAAGAAGAAGAAGAAGAAGAAGGAGTAGGAGTCGGAGTAGGAGTAGGAGGAGAAGAAGAAGTAGGAGTAGGAGTAGGAGTAGGAGTAGGAGGAGAAGAAGAAGAAGTAGGAGTAGTAGTAGGAGTAAGAGTAGGAGGAGAAGGTGAAGAAGAAGAAGAAGTAGTAGTAGTAGGACTAGGAGTAAGGGTAGGATGAGAATGAGAATGAGAAGGAGAATGAGAAGTAGAAGGAGAATGAGAATGAGAATGAGAATGAGAATAAAAATGAAAATGAGAATGAGAATGAGAATGAGAAGGAGAAGGAGCGGGAGAAGGAGAAGGAGTAGGAGTAGGAGGAGGAGGAGGAGTAGGAGTAGGAGGAGAAGAAGTAGTAGGAGTAGGAGTAGGAGTAGGAGAAGAAGAACAAGAAGTAGGAGTAGTAGTAGGAGTAAGAGTAGGAGGAGAAGGAGAAGAAGAAGAAGAAGAAGAAGAAGAAGAAGGAGTAGAAGTAGGAGTAAGGGTAGGATGAGAATGAGAATGAGAAGGAGAAGGAGAATAAGAATGAGAATGAGAATGAGAATGAAAATCAGAATGAGAATGAGAATGAGAAGGAGAAGGAGCAGGAGAAGGAGAAGGAGAAGAGGATGAAGGAGAAGGAGAAGGAGAAGGTGAAGGAGAAGGAGAAGGAGGTAAAGAAGAAGAAGAAGAAGAAGTAGGAGTAGGAGTAGGAGAAGAAGAAGAAGAAGAAGAAGAAGAAGAAGAAGAAGAAGAAGAAGAAGAAGAAGAAGAAGAAGTAGGAATAGGAGTATGAGTAGAAGGAGAAGAAGAAGAAGAAGAAGGAGAAGTAGGAGTAGGAGAAGGAGTAAGAGTAGGTTGAGAATGAGAAGGAGTAGGAGAAGGAGAAGAAGAAGAAGGAGTAGGAGTAGGAGTAGGAGTAAGAGTAGGGGTAGGAGTAGGAGTAGAAGGAGAAGCAGAAGAAGAAGCAGTAGGAGTAGGAGTAGGAGTAGGAGGAGAAGGAGAAGAAAAAGAAGTAGCAGTATGAGTAGGAGTAGGAGGAGAAGGAGAAGAAGAAGAAGAAGAAGACGTAGGAGTAGGAGGAGAAGGAGAAGAATAAGAAGAAGAAGAAGAAGAAGAAGAAGAAGAAGAAGTAGGAATAGGAGTAGGAGAAGAAGAAGAAGAAGAAGAAGAAGAAGAAGAAGAAGAAGAAGAAGGAGTAGGAGTAGGAGTAGGAGTAGGAGGAGAAGAAGAAGTAGGAGTAGGAGTAGGAGTAGGAGTAGGAGTAGGAGGAGAAGAAGAAGAAGTAGGAGTAGTAGTAGGAGTAAGAGTAGGAGGAGAAGGTGAAGAAGAAGAAGAAGTAGTAGTAGTAGGAGTAGGAGTAAGGGTAGGATGAGAATGAGAATGAGAAGGAGAATGAGAAGTAGAAGGAGAATGAGAATGAGAATGAGAATGAGAATGAAAATGAAAATGAGAATGAGAATGAGAATGAGAAGGAGAAGGAGCGGGAGAAGGAGAAGGAGTAGGAGTAGGAGGAGGAGGAGGAGTAGGAGTAGGAGGAGAAGAAGTAGTAGGAGTAGGAGTAGGAGTAGGAGAAGAAGAACAAGAAGTAGGAGTAGTAGTAGGAGTAAGAGTAAGAGGAGAAGGAGAAGAAGAAGAAGAAGAAGAAGAAGAAGAAGGAGTAGAAGTAGGAGTAAGGGTAGGATGAGAATGAGAATGAGAAGGAGAAGGAGAATTAGAATGAGAATGAGAATGAGAATGAAAATCAGAATGAGAATGAGAATTAGAAGTAGAAGGAGCAGGAGAAGGAGAAGGAGAAGAGGATGAAGGAGAAGGAGAAGGAGAAGGTGAAGGAGAAGGAGAAGGAGGAGAAGAAGAAGAAGAAGAAGAAGTAGGAGTAGGAGTAGGAGAAGAAGAAGAAGAAGAAGAAGAAGAAGAAGAAGAAGTAGGAATAGGAGTAGGAGTAGAAGGAGAAGAAGAAGAAGAAGAAGGAGAAGTAGGAGTAGGAGAAGGAGTAAGAGTAGGTTGAGAATGAGAAGGAGTAGGAGAAGGAGAAGAAGAAGAAGGAGTAGGAGTAGGAGTAGGAGTAAGAGTAGGGGTAGGAGTAGGAGTAGAAGGAGAAGCAGAAGAAGAAGCAGTAGGAGTAGGAGTAGGAGTAGGAGGAGAAGGAGAAGAAAAAGAAGTAGCAGTATGAGTAGGAGTAGGAGGAGAAGGAGAAGAAGAAGAAGAAGAAGAAGACGTAGGAGTAGGAGGAGAAGGAGATGAATAAGAAGAAGAAGAAGAAGTAGAAGAAGGAGAAGAAGGAGAAGAAGAAAAAGAAGAAGAAGAAGTAGGAGTAGGAGTAGGAGTAGGAGTAGGAGTAGAATGAGAAGAAGAAGAAGAAGAAATAGGAGTAGGAGTAGGAGGAGAAGAAGAAGCAGTAGTAGGAGTAGGAGTAGGAGAAGTAGAAGAAGAAGTAGGAGTAGTATTAGGAGTAAGAGTAGGAGGAGAAGGAGAAGAAGAAGAAGAAGAAGAAATAGGAGTAGGAGTAGGAGTAGGAGTAGGAGGAGAAGAAGAAGCAGTAGTAGGAGTAGGAGTAGGAGAAGAAGAAGAAGAAGAAGTAGGAGTAGTATTAGGAGTAAGAGTAGGAGGAGAAGGAGAAGAAAAAGAAGAAGAAGAAGAAGAAGAAGAAGAAGGAGTAGGAATAGGAGTAAGGGTAGGATGAGAATAAGAATGAGAATGAGAAGTAGAATGAGAAGGAGAAGGAGAATGAGAATGAGAATGAGAATGAGAATGAAAATGAGAATGAGAATGAGAATGAGAAGGAGAAGGAGCAGGAGAACGAGAAGGAAAAGAAGATGAAGGAGAAGGAGAAAGAGAAGGTGAAGGAGAAGGAGAAGAAGGAGAAGGAGAAGAAGAAGAAGAAGAAGAAGAAGAAGAAGAAGAAGAAGAAGAAGAAGAAGTAGGAATAGGAGTAGGAGAAGAAGAAGAAGAAGAAGAAGAAGAAGAAGAAGAAGAAGAAGAAGTAGGAGTAGGAGTAGGAGTAGGAGTAGGAGTAGGAGGAGAAGAAGAAGTAGGAGTAGGAGTAGGAGTAGGAGTAGGAGAAGAAGAAGAAGTAGTAGTAGTAGTAGGAGTAAGAGTAAGAGGAGAAGGTGAAGAAGAAGAAGAAGTAGTAGTAGTAGGATTAGGAGTAAGGGTAGGATGAGAATGAGAATGAGAAGGAGAAGGAGAAGTAGAAGGAGAATGAGAATGAGAATGAGAATGAGAATGAGAATGAGAATGAAAATGAGAATGAGAATGAGAATGAGAAGGAGAAGAGGATGAAGGACAAGGAGAAGGAGAAGGTGAAGGAGAAGGAGAAGGAGGTGAAGAAGAAGAAGAAGAAGAAGTAGGAGTAGGAGTAGGAGAAGAAGAAGAAGAAGAAGAAGAAGAAGAAGAAGAAGAAGAAGAAGAAGAAGTAGGAATAGGAGTAGGAGTAGAAGTAGAAGAAGAAGAAGAAGAAGGAGAAGTAGGAGTAGGAGAAGGAGTAAGAGTAGGTTGAGAATGAGAAGGAGTAGGAGAAGGAGAAGAAGAAGAAGGAGTAGGAGTAGGAGTAGGAGAGAGAGTTGGGGTAGGAGTAGGAGTAGAAGGAGAAGCAGAAGAAGAAGCAGTAGGAGTAGGAGTAGGAGTAGGAGGAGAAGGAGAAGAAAAAGAAGTAGCAGTATGAGTAGGAGTAGGAGGAGAAGGAGAAGAAGAAGAAGAAGAAGAAGAAGACGTAGGAGTAGGAGGAGAAGGAGAAGAATAAGAAGAAGAAGAAGAAGAAGAAGAAGAAGAAGAAGAAGAAGAAGTAGGAATAGGAGTAGGAGAAGAAGAAGAAGAAGAAGAAGAAGAAGAAGGAGTAGGAGTAGGAGTAGGAGTAGGAGGAGAAGAAGAAGTAGGAGTAGGAGTAGGAGTAGGAGTAGGAGGAGAAAAAGAAGAAGTAGGAGTAGTAGTAGGAGTAAGAGTAGGAGGAGAAGGTGAAGAAGAAGAAGAAGTAGTAGTAGTAGGAGTAGGAGTAAGGGTAGGATGAGAATGGGAATGAGAAGGAGAATGAGAAGTAGAAGGAGAATGAGAATGAGAATGAGAATGAGAATGAAAATGAAAATGAGAATGAGAATGAGAATGAGAAGGAGAAGGAGCGGGAGAAGGAGAAGGAGTAGGAGTAGGAGGAGGAGGAGGAGTAGGAGTAGGAGGAGAAGAAGTAGTAGGAGTAGGAGTAGGAGTAGGAGTAGGAGAAGAAGAACAAGAAGTAGGAGTAGTAGTAGGAGTAAGAGTAGGAGGAGAAGGAGAAGAAGAAGAAGAAGAAGAAGAAGGAGTAGAAGTAGGAGTAAGGGTAGGATGAGAATGAGAATGAGAAGGAGAAGGAGAATGAGAATGAGAATGAGAATGAAAATCAGAATGAGAATGAGAATGAGAAGGAGAAGGAGCAGGAGAAGGAGAAGGAGAAGAGGAGGAAGGAGAAGGAGAAGGAGAAGGTGAAGGAGAAGAAGAAGGAGGAGAAGAAGAAGAAGAAGAAGAAGAAGTAGGAGTAGGAGTAGGAGAAGAAGAAGAAGAAGAAGAAGAAGAAGAAGAAGTAGGAATAGGAGTAGGAGTAGAAGGAGAAGAAGAAGAAGAAGAAGGAGAAGTAGGAGTAGGAGAAGGAGTAAGAGTAGGTTGAGAATGAGAAGGAGTAGGAGAAGGAGAAGAAGAAGAAGGAGTAGGAGTAGGAGTAGGAGTAAGAGTAGGTGTAGGAGTAGGAGTAGAAGGAGAAGCAGAAGAAGAAGCAGTAGGAGTAGGAGTAGGAGTAGTAGGAGAAGGAGAAGAAAAAGAAGTAGCAGTATGAGTAGGAGTAGGAGGAGAAGGAGAAGAAGAAGAAGAAGAAGAAGACGTAGGAGTAGGAGGAGAAGGAGATGAATAAGAAGAAGAAGAAGAAGTAGAAGAAGGAGAAGAAGGAGAAGAAGAAAAAGAAGAAGAAGAAGTAGGAGTAGGAGTAGGAGTAGGAGTAGGAGTAGAATGAGAAGAAGAAGAAGAAGAAATAGGAGTAGGAGTAGGAGGAGAAGAAGAAGCAGTAGTAGGAGTAGGAGTAGGAGAAGTAGAAGAAGAAGTAGGAGTAGTATTAGGAGTAAGAGTAGGAGGAGAAGGAGAAGAAGAAGAAGAAGAAGAAATAGGAGTAGGAGTAGGAGTAGGAGTAGGAGGAGAAGAAGAAGCAGTAGTAGGAGTAGGAGTAGGAGAAGAAGAAGAAGAAGAAGAAGTAGGAGTAGTATTAGGAGTAAGAGTAGGAGGAGAAGGAGAAGAAAAAGAAGAAGAAGAAGAAGAAGAAGAAGAAGAAGGAGTAGGAATAGGAGTAAGGGTAGGATGAGAATAAGAATGAGAATGTGAAGGAGAATGAGAAGGAGAAGGAGAATGAGAATGAGAATGAGAATGAGAATGAAAATGAGAATGAGAATGAGAATAAGAAGGAGAAGGAGCAGGAGAACGAGAAGGAAAAGAAGATGAAGGAGAAGGAGAAAGAGAAGGTGAAGGAGAAGGAGAAGAAGGAGAAGGAGAAGAAGAAGAAGAAGAAGAAGAAGAAGAAGAAGAAGAAGAAGAAGAAGAAGAAGAAGTAGGAATAGGAGTAGGAGAAGAAGAAGAAGAAGAAGAAGAAGAAGAAGAAGAAGAAGAAGAAGAAGAAGTAGGAGTAGGAGTAGGAGTAGGAGTAGAAGAAGAAGAAGAAGAAGAAGAAGAAGAAGAAGTAGGAGTAGGAGTAGGAGTAGGAGTAGGAGGAGAAGAAGAAGTAGGAGTAGGAGTAGGAGTAGGAGTAGGAGAAGAAGAAGAAGTAGGAGTAGTAGTAGGAGTAAGAGTAAGAGGAGAAGGTGAAGAAGAAGAAGAAGTAGTAGTAGTAGGATTAGGAGTAAGGGTAGGATGAGAATGAGAATGAGAAGGAGAATGAGAAGTAGAAGGAGAATGAGAATGAGAATGAGAATGAGAATGAGAATGAGAATGAGAATGAGAATGAAAATGAGAATGAGAATGAGAATGAGAAGGAGAAGAGGATGAAGGAGAAGGAGAAGGAGAAGGTGAAGGAGAAGGAGAAGGAGGTGAAGAAGAAGAAGAAGAAGAAGTAGGAGTAGGAGTAGGAGAAGAAGAAGAAGAAGAAGAAGAAGAAGAAGAAGAAGAAGAAGAAGAAGAAGTAGGAATAGGAGTAGGAGTAGAAGGAGAAGAAGAAGAAGAAGAAGGAGAAGTAGGAGTAGGAGAAGGAGTAAGAGTAGGTTGAGAATGAGAAGGAGTAGGAGAAGGAGAAGAAGAAGAAGGAGTAGGAGTAGGAGTAGGAGAGAGAGTCGGGGTAGGAGTAGGAGTAGAAGGAGAAGCAGAAGAAGAAGCAGTAGGAGTAGGAGTAGGAGTAGGAGGAGAAGGAGAAGAAAAAGAAGTAGCAGTATGAGTAGGAGTAGGAGGAGAAGGAGAAGAAGAAGAAGAAGAAGAAGACGTAGGAGTAGGAGGAGAAGGAGAAGAATAAGAAGAAGAAGAAGAAGAAGTAGGAATAGGAGTAGGAGAAGAAGAAGAAGAAGAAGAAGAAGAAGAAGGAGTAGGAGTAGGAGTAGGAGTAGGAGGAGAAGAAGAAGTAGGAGTAGGAGTAGGAGTAGGAGTAGGAGGAGAAAAAGAAGAAGTAGGAGTAGTAGTAGGAGTAAGAGTAGGAGGAGAAGGTGAAGAAGAAGAAGAAGTAGTAGTAGTAGGAGTAGGAGTAAGGGTAGGATGAGAATGAGAATGAGAAGGAGAATGAGAAGTAGAAGGAGAATGAGAATGAGAATGAGAATGAGAATGAAAATGAAAATGAGAATGAGAATGAGAATGAGAAGGAGAAGGAGCGGGAGAAGGAGAAGGAGTAGGAGTAGGAGGAGGAGGAGGAGTAGGAGTAGGAGGAGAAGAAGTAGTAGGAGTAGGAGTAGGAGTAGGAGAAGAAGAACAAGAAGTAGGAGTAGTAGTAGGAGTAAGAGTAAGAGGAGAAGGAGAAGAAGAAGAAGAAGAAGAAGAAGGAGTAGAAGTAGGAGTAAGGGTAGGATGAGAATGAGAATGAGAAGGAGAAGGAGAATGAGAATGAGAATGAGAATGAGAATGAAAATCAGAATGAGAATGAGAATGAGAAGGAGAAGGAGCAGGAGAAGGAGAAGGAGAAGAGGAGGAAGGAGAAGGAGAAGGAGAAGGTGAAGGAGAAGGAGAAGGAGGAGAAGAAGAAGAAGAAGAAGAAGAAGAAGTAGGAGTAGGAGTAGGAGAAGAAGAAGAAGAAGAAGAAGAAGAAGAAGAAGAAGTAGGAATAGGAGTAGGAGTAGAAGGAGAAGAAGAAGAAGAAGAAGGAAAAGTAGGAGTAGGAGAAGGAGTAAGACTAGGTTGAGAATGAGAAGGAGTAGGAGAAGGAGAAGAAGAAGAAGGAGTAGGAGTAGGAGTAGGAGTAGGAGTAGGAGTAGGAGTAGGAGTAGGAGTAGGAGTAGGAGTAGGAGTAGAAGGAGAAGCAGAAGAAGAAGCAGTAGGAGTAGGAGTAGGAGTAGGAGGAGAAGGAGAAGAAAAAGAAGTAGCAGTATGAGTAGGAGTAGGAGGAGAAGGAGAAGAAGAAGAAGAAGAAGAAGAAGACGTAGGAGTAGGAGGAGAAGGAGAAGAATAAGAAGAAGAAGAAGAAGTAGAAGAAGGAGAAGAAGGAGAAGAAGAAAAAGAAGAAGAAGAAGTAGGAGTAGGAGTAGGAGTAGGAGTAGAATGAGAAGAAGAAGAAGAAGAAATAGAAGTAGGAGTAGGAGGAGAAGAAGAAGCAGTAGTAGGAGTAGGAGTAGGAGAAGTAGAAGAAGAAGTAGGAGTAGTATTAGGAGTAAGAGTAGGAGGAGAAGGAGAAGAAGAAGAAGAAGAAGAAATAGGAGTAGGAGTAGGAGTAGGAGTAGGAGGAGAGGAAGAAGCAGTAGTAGGAGTAGGAGTAGGAGAAGAAGAAGAAGAAGAAGTAGGAGTAGTATTAGGAGTAAGAGTAGGAGGAGAAGGAGAAGAAAAAGAAGAAGAAGAAGAAGAAGAAGGAGTAGGAGTAGGAGCAAGGGTAGGATGAGAATAAGAATGAGAATGAGAAGGAGAATGAGAAGGAGAAGGAGAATGAGAATGAGAATGAGAATGAGAATGAAAATGAGAATGAGAATGAGAATGAGAATGAGAAGGAGCAGGAGAACGAAAAGGAAAAGAAGATGAAGGAGAAGGAGAAAGAGAAGGTGAAGGAGAAGGAGAAGGAGGAGAAGGAGAAGAAGAAGAAGAAGAAGAAGAAGAAGAAGAAGTAGGAATAGGAGTAGGAGAAGAAGAAGAAGAAGAAGAAGAAGAAGAAGTAGGAGTAGGAGTAGGAGTAGGAGTAGGAGGAGAAGAAGAAGTAGGAGTAGGAGTAGGAGTAGGAGTAGGAGGAGAAGAATAAGAAGTAGGAGTAGTAGTAGGAGTAAGAGTAGGAGGAGAAGGTGAAGAAGAAGAAGAAGTAGTAGTAGTAGGAGTAGGAATAAGGGTAGGATGAGAATGAGAATGAGAAGGAGAATGAGAAGTAGAAGGAGAATGAGAATGAGAATGAGAATGAGAATGAAAATGAGAATGAGAATGAGAATGAGAAGGAGAAGGAGCGGGAGAAGGAGAAGGAGTAGGAGTAGGAGGAGGAGGAGGAGTAGGAGTAGGAGGAGAAGAAGTAGTAGGAGTAGGGGAAGAAGAAGAAGAAGTAGGAGTAGTAGTAGGAGTAAGAGTAGGAGGAGAAGGAGAAGAAGAAGAAGAAGAAGAAGAAGAAGGAGTAGAAGTAGGAGTAAGGGTAGGATGAGAATGAGAATGAGAAGGAGAAGGAGAATGAGAATGAGAGTGAGAATGAGAATGAAAATCAGAATGAGAATGAGAATGAGAAGGAGAAGGAGCAGGAGCAGGAGAAGGAGAAGGGGAAGGAGAAGGAGAAGGAGGAGAAGAAGAAGAAGAAGAAGTAGGAGTATGAGTAGGAGAAGAAGAAGAAGAAGAAGAAGAAGAAGAAGAAGAAGAAGTAGGAATAGGAGTAGGAGTAGAAGGAGAAGAAGAAGAAGAAGAAGGAGAAGTAGGAGTAGGAGAAGGAGTAAGAGTAGGTTGAGAATGAGAAGGAGTAGGAGAAGGAGAAGAAGAAGAAGGAGTAGGAGTAGGAGTAGGAGTAGGAGTAGGAGTAGGAGTAGGAGTAGGAGTAGAAGGAGAAGCAGAAGAAGAAGCAGTAGGAGTAGGAGTAGGAGTAGGAGGAGAAGGAGAAGAAAAAGAAGTAGCAGTATGAGTAGGAGTAGGAGGAGAAGGAGAAGAAGAAGAAGAAGAAGAAGAAGACGTAGGAGTAGGAGGAGAAGGAGAAGAAGAAGAAGAAGAAGAAGAAGTAGAAGAAGGAGAAGAAGGAGAAGAAGAAAAAGAAGAAGAAGAAGAAGAAGTAGGAGTAGGAGTAGGAGTAGGAGTAGAATGAGAAGAAGAAGAAGAAATAGAAGTAGGTGTAGGAGGAGAAGAAGAAGCAGTAGTAGGAGTAGCAGTAGGAGAAGTAGAAGAAGAAGTAGGAGTAGTATTAGAAGTAAGAGTAGGAGGAGAAGGAGAAGAAGAAGAAGAAGAAGAAATAGGAGTAGGAGTAGGAGTAGGAGTAGGAGGAGAAGAAGAAGCAGTAGTAGGAGTAGGAGTAGGAGAAGAAGAAGAAGAAGAAGTAGGACTAGTATTAGGAGTAAGAGTAGGAGGAGAAGGAGAAGAAAAAGAAGAAGAAGAAGAAGAAGGAGTAGGAGTAGGAGTAAGGGTAGGATGAGAATGAGAAGGAGAATGAGAAGGAGAATGAGAATGAGAATGAGAATGAGAATGAGAATGAAAATGAGAATGAGAATGAGAATGAGAAGGAGAAGGAGCAGGAGAACGAGAAGGAAAAGAAGATGAAGGAGAAGGAGAAAGAGAAGGTGAAGGAGAAGGAGAAGGAGGAGAAGGAGAAGAAGAAGAAGAAGAAGAAGAAGAAGAAGAAGAAGTAGGAATAGGAGTAGGAGAAGAAGAAGAAGAAGAAGAAGAAGAAGAAGAAGAAGAAGGAGTAGGAGTAGGAGTAGGAGTAGGAGGAGAAGAAGAAGTAGGAGTAGGAGTAGGAGTAGGAGTAGGAGGAGAAGAAGAAGAAGTAGGAGTAGTAGTAGGAGTAAGAGTAGGAGGAGAAGGTGAAGAAGAAGAAGAAGTAGTAGTAGTAGGAGTAGGAGTAAGGGAAGGATGAGAATGAGAATGAGAAGGAGAATGAGAAGTAGAATGAGAATGAGAATGAGAATGAGAATGAGAATAAAAATGAAAATGAGAATGAGAATGAGAATGAGAAGGAGAAGGAGCGGGAGAAGGAGAAGGAGTAGGAGTAGGAGGAGGAGGAGGAGGAGTAGGAGTAGGAGGAGAAGAAGTAGTAGGAGTAGGAGTAGGAGTAGGAGAAGAAGAACAAGAAGTAGGAGTAGTAGTAGGAGTAAGAGTAGGAGGAGAAAGAGAAGAAGAAGAAGAAGAAGAAGAAGAAGAAGAAGGAGTAGAAGTAGGAGTAAGGGTAGGATGAGAATGAGAATGAGAAGGAAAAGGAGAATTAGAATGAGAATGAGAATGAGAATGAAAATCAGAATGAGAATGAGAATGAGAAGGAGAAGGAGCAGGAGAAGGAGAAGGAGAAGAGGATGAAGGAGAAGGAGAAGGAGAAGGTGAAGGAGAAGGAGAAGGAGGTGAAGAAGAAGAAGAAGAAGAAGTAGGAGTAGGAGTAGGAGAAGAAGAAGAAGAAGAAGAAGAAGAAGAAGAAGAAGAAGAAGAAGAAGAAGTAGGAATAGGAGTACGAGTAGAAGGAGAAGAAGAAGAAGAAGAAGGAGAAGTAGGAGTAGGAGAAGGAGTAAGAGTAGGTTGAGAATGAGAAGGAGTAAGAGAAGGAGAAGAAGAAGAAGGAGTAGGAGTAGGAGTAGGAGTAAGAGTAGGGGTAGGAGTAGGAGGAGAAGCAGAAGAAGAAGCAGTAGGAGTAGGAGTAGGAGTAGGAGGAGAAGGAGAAGAAAAAGAAGTAGCAGTATGAGTAGGAGTAGGAGGAGAAGGAGAAGAAGAAGAAGAAGAAGAAGACGTAGGAGTAGGAGGAGAAGGAGAAGAATAAGAATAAGAAGAAGAAGAAGAAGAAGAAGAAGAAGAAGTAGGAATAGGAGTAGGAGAAGAAGAAGAAGAAGAAGAAGAAGAAGAAGAAGAAGGAGTAGGAGTAGGAGTAGGAGTAGGAGGAGAAGAAGAAGTAGGAGTAGGAGTAGGAGTAGGAGTAGGAGGAGAACAAGAAGAAGTAGGAGTAGTAGTAGGAGTAAGAGTAGGAGGAGAAGGTGAAGAAGAAGAAGAAGTAGTAGTAGTAGGAGTAGGAGTAAGGGTAGGATGAGAATGAGAATGAGAAGGAGAATGAGAAGTAGAAGGAGAATGAGAATGAGAATGAGAATGAGAATGAAAATGAAAATGAGAATGAGAATGAGAATGAGAAGGAGAAGGAGCGGGAGAAGGAGAAGGAGTAGGAGTAGGAGGAGGAGGAGGAGGAGGAGTAGGAGGAGAAGAAGTAGTAGGAGTAGGAGTAGGAGTAGGAGAAGAAGAACAAGAAGTAGGAGTAGTAGTAGGAGTAAGAGTAGGAGGAGAAGGAGACGAAGAAGAAGAAGAAGAAGAAGAAGAAGGAGTAGAAGTAGGAGTAAGGGTAGGATGAGAATGAGAATGAGAAGGAGAAGGAGAATTAGAATGAGAATGAGAATGAGAATGAAAATCAGAATGAGAATGAGAATGAGAAGGAGAAGGAGCAGGAGAAGGAGAAGGAGAAGAGGATGAAGGAGAAGGAGAAGGAGAAGATGAAGGAGAAGGAGAAGGAGGTGAAGAAGAAGAAGAAGAAGAAGTAGGAGTAGGAGTAGGAGAAGAAGAAGAAGAAGAAGAAGAAGAAGAAGAAGAAGAAGAACAAGAAGAAGAAGTAGGAATAGGAGTATGAGTAGAAGGAGAAGAAGAAGAAGAAGAAGGAGGAGTAGGAGTAGGAGAAGGAGTAAGAGTAGGTTGAGAATGAGAAGGAGTAGGAGAAGGAGAAGAAGAAGAAGGAGTAGGAGTAGGAGTAGGAGTAAGAGTAGGGGTAGGAGTAGGAGTAGAAGGAGAAGCAGAAGAAGAAGCAGTAGGAGTAGGAGTAGGAGGAGGAGGAGAAGGAGAAGAAAAAGAAGTAGCAGTATGAGTAGGAGTAGGAGGAGAAGGAGAAGAAGAAGAAGAAGAAGAAGACGTAGGAGTAGGAGGAGAAGGAGAAGAATAAGAAGAAGAAGAAGAAGAAGAAGAAGAAGAAGAAGAAGTAGGAATAGGAGTAGGAGAAGAAGAAGAAGAAGAAGAAGAAGAAGAAGAAGAAGGAGTAGGAGTAGGAGTAGGAGTAGGAGGAGAAGAAGAAGTAGGAGTAGGAGTAGGAGTAGGAGTAGGAGTAGGAGGAGAAGAAGAAGAAGTAGGAGTAGTAGTAGGAGTAAGAGTAGGAGGAGAAGGTGAAGAAGAAGAAGAAGTAGTAGTAGTAGGAGTAGGAGTAAGGGTAGGATGAGAATGAGAATGAGAAGGAGAATGAGAAGTAGAAGGAGAATGAGAATGAGAATGAGAATGAGAATGAAAATGAAAATGAGAATGAGAATGAGAATGAGAAGGAGAAGGAGCGGGAGAAGGAGAAGGAGTAGGAGTAGGAGGAGGAGGAGGAGTAGGAGTAGGAGGAGAAGAAGTAGTAGGAGTAGGAGTAGGAGTAGGAGAAGAAGAACAAGAAGTAGGAGTAGTAGTAGGAGTAAGAGTAAGAGGAGAAGGAGAAGAAGAAGAAGAAGAAGAAGAAGAAGAAGGAGTAGAAGTAGGAGTAAGGGTAGGATGAGAATGAGAATGAGAAGGAGAAGGAGAATTAGAATGAGAATGAGAATGAGAATGAAAATCAGAATGAGAATGAGAATTAGAAGGAGAAGGAGCAGGAGAAGGAGAAGGAGAAGAGGATGAAGGAGAAGGAGAAGGAGAAGGTGAAGGAGAAGGAGAAGGAGGAGAAGAAGAAGAAGAAGTAGGAGTAGGAGTAGGAGAAGAAGAAGAAGAAGAAGAAGAAGAAGAAGAAGAAGAAGAAGAAGAAGTAGGAATAGGAGTAGGAGTAGAAGGAGAAGAAGAAGAAGAAGAAGGAGAAGTAGGAGTAGGAGAAGGAGTAAGAGTAGGTTGAGAATGAGAAGGAGTAGGAGAAGGAGAAGAAGAAGAAGGAGTAGGAGTAGGAGTAGGAGTAAGAGTAGGGGTAGGAGTAGGAGTAGAAGGAGAAGCAGAAGAAGAAGCAGTAGGAGTAGGAGTAGGAGTAGGAGGAGAAGGAGAAGAAAAAGAAGTAGCAGTATGAGTAGGAGTAGGAGGAGAAGGAGAAGAAGAAGAAGAAGAAGAAGACGTAGGAGTAGGAGGAGAAGGAGATGAATAAGAAGAAGAAGAAGAAGTAGAAGAAGGAGAAGAAGGAGAAGAAGAAAAAGAAGAAGAAGAAGTAGGAGTAGGAGTAGGAGTAGGAGTAGGAGTAGAATGAGAAGAAGAAGAAGAAGAAATAGGAGTAGGAGTAGGAGGAGAAGAAGAAGCAGTAGTAGGAGTAGGAGTAGGAGAAGTAGAAGAAGAAGTAGGAGTAGTATTAGGAGTAAGAGTAGGAGGAGAAGGAGAAGAAGAAGAAGAAGAAGAAATAGGAGTAGGAGTAGGAGTAGGAGTAGGAGTAGGAGGAGAAGAAGAAGCAGTAGTAGGAGTAGGAGTAGGAGAAGAAGAAGAAGAAGAAGTAGGAGTAGTATTAGGAGTAAAAGTAGGAGGAGAAGGAGAAGAAAAAGAAGAAGAAGAAGAAGAAGAAGAAGGAGTAGGAATAGGAGTAAGGGTAGGATGAGAATAAGAATGAGAATGAGAAGGAGAATGAGAAGGAGAATGAGAATGAGAATGAGAATGAGAATGAAAATGAGAATGAGAATGAGAATGAGAAGGAGAAGGAGCAGGAGAACGAGAAGGAAAAGAAGATGAAGGAGAAGGAGAAAGAGAAGGTGAAGGAGAAGGAGAAGAAGGAGAAGGAGAAGAAGAAAAAGAAGAAGAAGAAGAAGAAGAAGAAGAAGAAGTAGGAATAGGAGTAGGAGAAGAAGAAGAAGAAGAAGAAGAAGAAGAAGTAGGAGTAGAAGTAGGAGTAGGAGTAGGAGGAGAAGAAGAAGTAGGAGTAGGAGTAGGAGTAGGAGTAGGAGAAGAAGAAGAAGTAGGAGTAGTAGTAGGAGTAAGAGTAAGAGGAGAAGGTGAAGAAGAAGAAGAAGTAGTAGTAGTAGGATTAGGAGTAAGGGTAGGATGAGAATGAGAATGAGAAGGAGAATGAGAAGTAGAAGGAGAATGAGAATGAGAATGAGAATGAGAATGAAAATGAGAATGAGAATGAGAATGAGAAGGAGAAGGAGCGGGAGAAGGAGAAGGAGTAGGAGTAGGAGGAGGAGGAGGAGTAGGAGGAGGAGGAGAAGAAGCAGTAGGAGTAGGAGTAGGAGTAGGAGAAGAAGAAGAAGAAGAAGTAGGAGTAGTAGTAGGAGTAAGAGTAGGAGGAGAAGGAGAAGAAGAAGAAGAAGAAGAAGGAGTAGGAGTAGGAGTAAGGGTAGGATGAGAATGAGAATGAGAAGGAGAAGGAGAATGAGAATGAGAATGAGAATGAGAATGAAAATGAGAATGAGATTGAGAAGGAGAAGGAGAAGGAGCAGGAGAAGGAGAAGGAGAAGAGGATGAAGGAGAAGGAGAAGGAGAAGGTGAAGGAGAAGGAGAAGGAGGAGAAGGAGAAGAAGACGAAGAAGAAGAAGAAGAAGGAGTAGGAGTAGGAGTAGAAGGAGAAGAAGAAGTAGGAGTACGAGTAGGAGTAGAAGGAGAAGAAGAAGAAGAAGAAGAAGAAGTAGGAGTAGGAGTAGGAGGAGGAGTAGGAGGAAAAGAAGAAGTAGGAGTAGGAGTAGGAGTAGGAGAAGAAGAAGAAGACGTAGGAGTAGGAGTAGGAGTAAGAGTAAGAGGAGAAGGAGAAGAAGAAGAAGAAGGAGTAGGAGTATGAGTAATAGTAGGATGAGAATGAGAATGAGAATGAGAAGGAGAAGGAGAAGGAGAATGAGAATGAGAATGAGAAGGAGAAGGAGAAGGAGAAGGAGAAGGAGAAGAAGGAGAAGGAGAAAGAGAAGGAGAAGGAGAAGGACTAGGAGTAGGAGGAGAAGGAGAAGAAGTAGAAGAAGAAGAAGAAGTAGGAGTAGGAGAAGAAGAAGAAGAAGAAGAAGAATAAGAATAAGAAGAAGAAGAAGAAGAAGAAGAAGAAGGAGTAGGAGTAGGAGTAAAAGGAGAAGAAGAAGAAGAAGAAGAAGTAGGAGTAGGAGTAGGAGTAGGAGTAGGAGTAAGAGTAGGAGGAGAAGGAGAAGAAGAAGAAGAAGAAATAGGAGTAGGAGAAGGAGTAAGAGTAGGTTGAGAATGAGACAGAAAATGAGAAGGAGAAGAAGAAGAAGGAGTAGGAGTAGGAGTAGGAGTAAGAGAAGGAGTAGGAGTAGGAGAAGGAGTAGGAGTAGAAGGAGAAGGAGAAGCAGAAGAAGAAGCAGCAGGAGTAGGAGTAGGAGTAGGAGGAGAAGGAGAAGAAAAAGAAGTAGCAGTAGGAGTAGGAGTAGGAGGAGAAGGAGAAGAAGAAGAAGAAGAAGAAGAAGAAGGAGTAGGAGGAGAAGGAGAAGAAGAAGAAGAAGAAGAAGAAGAAGGAGAAGAAGGAGAAGAAGAAAAAGAAGAAGAAGAAGTAGGAGTAGGAGTAGTAGTAGGAGTAGAATAAGAAGAAGAAGAAGAAAAAGAAGAAATAGGAGTAGGAGTAAGAGTAGGAGTAGGAGGAGAAGAAGAAGTAGGAGTAGGAGTAGGAGTAGGAGTAGGAGAAGAAGAAGAAGACGTAGGAGTAGTAGTAGGAGTAAGAGTAGGAGGAGAAGGAGAAGAAGAAGAAGAAGAAGAAGAAGAAGAAGAAGGAGTAGGAGTAGGAGTAAGGGTAGGATGAGAATGAGAATGAGAATGAGAAAGAGAATGAGAAGGAGAATGAGAATGAGAATGAGAATGAGAAAGAGAATGAGAAGGAGAAGGAGAAGGACTAGGAGTAGGAGTAAGAGGAGACGGAAAAAAAAAAAAAAAAAAGAAGAAGAAGTAGGAGTAGGAAAAGGAGTAAGAGTAGGTTGAGAATGAGAAGGAGAATGAGAAGGAGAAGGAGTAGGAGTAGGAGTAGGAGTAGGAGGAGAAGTAGAAGAAAAATAAGTAGCAGTAGGAGTAGGAGTAGGAGTAGGAGAGAAGGAGAAGAAGAAGAAGATGAAGAAGTAGGAGTAGGAGGAGAACGAGAAGAAGAAGAAGAAGAAGAAGAAGAAAAAGGAGAAGTAGGAGTAGGAGCAGGAGTAGGAGTAGAATGAGAAGAAGAAGAAGAAGTAGGAGTAGGAGTAGGAGAAGAAGAAGAAGAAATAGGAGTAGGAGTAGTAGTAGGAGTAGGAGGAGAAGAAGAAGCAGTAGTAGGAGTAGGAGTAGGAGAAGAAGAAGAAGAAGTAGGAGTAGTATTAGGAGTAAGAGTAGGAGCAGAAGGAGAAGAAGAAGAAGAAGAAGAAGGAGTAGGAGTAGGAGTAAGGGTAGGATGAGAATGAGAATGAGAAGGAGAATGAGAAGGAGAAGGAGAATGAGAATGAGAATGAGAATGAGAATGAGAGTGAGAATGAAAATGAGAATGAGAATGAGAATGAGAAGGAGAAGGAGCAGGAGAACGAGAAGGAAAAGAAGATGAAGGAGAAGGAGAAAGAGAAGGTGAAAGAGAAGGAGAAGGAGGAGAAGGAGAAGAAGAAGAAGAAGAAGAAGAAGAAGAAGAAGAAGAAGTAGGAATAGGAGTAGGAGAAGAAGAAGAAGAAGAAGAAGAAGAAGTAGGAGTAGGAGTAGGAGTAGAATGAGAAGAAGAAGAAGAAGAAGAAGAAGAAGAAGAAGAAGTAGGAGTAGGAGAAGGAGTAAGAGTAGGTTAAGAATGAGAAGGAGAAGGAGAAGGAGAAGAAGAAGAAGGAGTAGGAGTAGGAGTAGGAGTAGGAGAAGGAGTAGGAGTAGGAGAAGGAGTAATAGTAGAAGAAGAAGCAGTAGGAGTTGGCATAGGAGTAGGAGGAGAAGGAGAAGAAAAAGAAGTAGCAGTAGGAGTAGGAGTAGGAGGAGAAGGAGAAGAAGAAGAAGAAGAAGAAGAAGAAGAAGAAGTAGGAGTAGGAGGAGAAGGAGAAGAAGAAGAAAAAGAAGAAGAAGAAGGAGAAGAAGGAGAAGAAGAAAAAGAAGAAGAAGAAGCAGGAGCAGGAGCAGGAGTAGAATGAGAAGAAGAAAAAGAAGAAGAAGAAGAAGAAGAAGAAATACGAGTAGGAGTAGGAGTAGGAGTAGGAGGAGAAGAAGAAGTAGGAGTAGGAGTAGGAGGATAAGAAGAAGAAGTAGGAGTAGTAGTAGGAGTAAGAGTAGGAGGAGAAGGTGAAGAAGAAGAAGAAGTAGTAGTAGTAGGAGTAGGAGTAAGGGTAGGATGAGAATGAGAATGAGAAGGAGAATGAGAAGTAGAAGGAGAATGAGAATGAGAATGAGAATGAAAATGAAAATGAGAATGAGAATGAGAATGAGAAGGAGAAGGAGCGGGAGAAGGAGAAGGAGTAGGAATAGGAGGAGGAGGAGGAGTAGGAGTAGGAGGAGAAGAAGTAGTAGGAGTAGGAGTAGGAGTAGGAGAAGAAGAAGAAGAAGTAGGAGTAGTAGTAGGAGTAAGAGTAGGAGGAGAAGGAGAAGAAGAAGAAGAAGAAGAAGAAGGAGTAGGAGTAGGAGTAAGGGTAGGATGAGAATGAGAATGAGAAGGAGAAGGAGAATGAGAATGAGAATGAGAATGAGAATGAAAATGAGAATGAAAATGAGAATGAGAAGGAGAAGGAGCAGGAGAAGGAGAAGGAGAAGAGGATGAAGGAGAAGGAGAAGGAGAAGGTGAAGGAGAAGGAGAAGGAGGAGAAGGAGAAGAAGAAGAAGAAGAAGAAGAAGAAGTAGGAGTAGGAGTAGGAGAAGAAGAAGAAGAAGAAGAAGAAGAAGAAGAAGAAGTAGGAATAGGAGTAGGAGTAGAAGGAGAAGAAGAAGTAGGAGTACGAGTAGGAGTAGAAGGAGAAGAAGAAGAAGAAGAAGAAGTAGGAGTAGGAGTAGGAGGTGGAATAGGAGAAAAAGAAGAAGTAGGAGTAGGAGTAGGAGTAGGAGAAGAAGAAGAAGACGTAGGAGTAGGAGTAGGAGTAAGAGTAAGAGGAGAAGGAGAAGAAGAAGAAGAAGAAGAAGAAGAAGAAGAAGAAGGAGTAGGAGTATGAGTAATAGTAGGATGAGAATGAGAATGAGAATGAGAAGGAGAAGGAGAAGGAGAAGGAGAATGAGAATGAGAATGAGAAGGAGAAGGAGAAGGAGAAGGAGAAGGAGAAGAAGGAGAAGGAGAAAGAGAAGGAGAAGGAGAAGGACTAGGAGTAGGAGGAGAAGGAGATGAAGAAGAAGAAGAAGAAGAAGTAGGAGTAGGAGAAGAAGAAGAAGAAGAAGAAGAAGAAGGAGTAGGAGTAGGAGTAGAAGGAGAAGAAGAAGAAGAAGAAGAAGTAGGAGTAGGAGTAGGAGTAGGAGTAGGAGTAAGAGTAGGAGGAGAAGGAGAAGAAGAAGAAGAAGAAGAAGAAGAAGAAGAAGATGGAGAAGAAGGAGAAGAAGAAAAAGAAGAAGAAGAAGTAGGAGTAGGAGTAGTAGTAGGAGTAGAATAAGAAGAAGAAGAAGAAAAAGAAGAAATAGGAGTAGGAGTAGGAGTAGGAGTAGGAGGAGAAGAAGAAGTAGGAGTAGGAGTAGGAGTAGGAGTAGGAGAAGAAGAAGAAGAAGTAGGAGTAGTAGTAGGAGTAAGAGTAGGAGGAGAAGGAGAAGAAGAAGAAGAAGAAGAAGAAGAAGTAGGAGTAGGAGTAAGGGTAGGATGAGAATGAGAATGAGAATGAGAAGGAGAATGAGAAGGAGAAGGAGAATGAGAATGAGAGTGAGAATGAAGGAGAAGGAGGAGAAGAAGAAGAAGCAGTTGGAGTAGGAGTAGGAGTAGGAGGAGAAGGAGAAGGAGAAGAAAACAAAGTAGGAGTAGGAGTAGGGGTAGGAGGAGAAGGAGAAGAAGAAGAAGAAGAAGAAGAAGAAGAAGAAGAAGAAGAAGAAGAAGAAGAAGAAGAAGTAGGAGTAGGAGGAGAAGGAGAAGAAGAAGAAGAAGAAGAAGAAGAAGTAGAAGAAGGAAAAGAAGAAAAGAAGAAGAAGAAGTAGGAGTAGGAGTAGGAGTAGAAGGAGAAGAAGAAGAAGAAGAAGAAGAAGTAGGAGTAGGAGTACGAGGAGGATTAAGAGGAAAAGAAGAAGTATGAGTAGGAGTAGGAGTAGGAGAAGAAGAAGAAGAAGACGTAGGAGTATGAGTAGGAGTAAGAGTAAGAGGAAGGAGAAGAAGAAGAAGAAGAAGAAGAAGAAGGAGTAGGAGTATGAGTAATAGTAGGATGAGAATGAGAATGAGAATGAGAAGGAGAAGGAGAAGGAGAAGGAGAATGAGAATGAGAATGAGAATGAGAATGAGAATGAGAATGAGAAGGAGAAGGAGAAGGAGAATGAGAAGGAGAAGAAAGGAGAAGGAGAAAGAGAAGGAGAAGGAGAAGGACTAGGAGTAGGAGTAAGAGGAGAAGAAGAAGAAGAAGAAGAAGAAGAAGAAGTAGGAGTAGGAAAAGGAGTAAGAGTAGGTTGAGAATGAGAAGGAGAATGAGAAGGAGAAGGAGTAGGAGTAGGAGAAGGAGTAGGTGGAGAAGGAGAAGAAAAAGAAGTAGCAGTAGGAGTAGGAGTAGGAGTAGGAGGAGAAAGAGAAGAAGAAGAAGATGAAGAAGTAGGAGTAGGAGGAGAATGAGAAGAAGAAGAAGAAGAAGAAGAAGAAGAAGAAGAAGGAGAAGAAGGAGAAGAAGAAAAAGAAGAAGAAGAAGTAGGAGTAGGAGCAGGAGTAGGAGTAGAATGAGAAGAAGAAGAAGAAGAAGAAATAGGAGTAGGAGTAGGAGTAGGAGGAGAAGAAGTAGTAGGAGTAGGAGTAGCAGTAGGAGAAGAAGAAGAAGAAGTAGGAGTAGTAGTAGGAGTAAGAGTAGGAGGAGAAGGAGAAGAAGAAGAAGAAGAAGAAGAAGGAGTAGGAGTAGGAGTAAGGGTAGGATGAGAATGAGAATGAGAAGGAGAAGGAGATGGAGAAGGAGAATGAGAATGAGAATGAGAATGAGAATGAGAATGAGAATGAGAATGAGAAGGAGAAGGAGCAGGAGAAGGAGAAGGAGAAGAGGATGAAGGAGAAGGAGAAGGAGAAGGTGAAGGAGAAGGAGAAGGAGGAGAAGGAGAAGAAGAAGAAGAAGAAGAAGAAGTAGGAGTAGGAGTAGGAGAAGAAGAAGAAGAAGAAGAAGAAGAAGTAGGAATAGGAGTAGGAGTAGAAGGAGAAGAAGAAAAAGATGAAGAAGAAGAAGAAGGAGAAGTAGGAGTAGGAGAAGGAGTAAGAGTAGGTTGAGAATGAGAAGGAGAAGGAAAAGGAGAAGAAGAAGAAGGAGTAGGAGTAGGAGTAGGAGTAGGAGTAGGAGAAGGAGTAGGAGTAGGAGTAGGATTAGGAGTAGAAGGAGAAGAAAAAGAAGAAGCAGTAGGAGTAGGAGTAGGTGGAGAAGGAGAAGAAAAAGAAGTAGCAGTAGGAGTAGGAGTAGGAGTAGGAGGAGAAAGAGAAGAAGAAGATGATGAAGAAGTAGGAGTAGGAGGAGAATGAGAAGAAGAAGAAGAAGAAGAAGAAGAAGAAGGAGAAGAAGGAGAAGAAGAAAAAGAAGAAGAAGAAGTAGGAGTAGGAGCAGGAGTAGGAGTAGAATGAGAAGAAGAAGAAGAAGAAGAAATAGGAGTAGGAGTAGGAGTAGGAGGAGAAGAAGTAGTAGGAGTAGGAGTAGGAGTAGGAGAAGAAGAAGAAGAAGTAGGAGTAGTAGTAGGAGTAATAGTAGGAGGAGAAGGAGAAGAAGAAGAAGAAGAAGAAGAAGGAGTAGGAGTAGGAGTAAGGGTAGGATGAGAATGAGAATTAGAAGGAGAAGGAGATGGAGAAGGAGAATGAGAATGAGAATGAGAATGAGAATGAGAATGAGAATGAGAATGAGAATGAGAAGGAGAAGGAGTAGGAGAAGGAGAAGGAGAAGAGGATGAAGGAGAAGGAGAAGGAGAAGGTGAAGGAGAAGGAGAAGGAGGAGAAGGAGAAGAAGAAGAAGAAGAAGAAGAAGTAGGAGTAGGAGTAGTAGAAGAAGAAGAAGAAGAAGAAGAAGAAGTAGGAATAGGAGTAGGAGTAGAAGGAGAAGAAGAAGAAGAAGAAGAAGAAGAAGAAGGAGAAGTAGGAGTAGGAGAAGGAGTAAGAGTAGGTTGAGAATGAGAAGGAGAAGGAAAAGGAGAAGAAGAAGAAGGAGTAGGAGTAGGAGTAGGAGTAGGAGTAGGAGAAGGAGTAGGAGTAGGAGTAGGATTAGGAGTAGAAGGAGAAGAAAAAGAAGAAGCAGTAGGATTAGGAGTAGGAGTAGGAGGAGAAGGAGAAGAAAAAGAAGTAGCAGTATGAGTAGGAGTAGGAGGAGAAGAAGAAGAAGAAGAAGAAGAAGACGTAGGAGTAGGTGGAGAAGGAGAAGAAGAAGAAGAAGAAGAAGTAGAAGAAGGAGAAGAAGGAGAAGAAGAAAAAGAAGAAGAAGAAGTATAAGTAGGAGTAGGAGTAGGAGTAGAATGAGAAGAAGAAGAAGAAGAAGAAATAGGAGTAGGAGTAGAAGTAGGAGTAGGAGGAGAAGAAGAAGCAGTAGTAGGAGTAGGAGTAGGAGAAGAAGAAGAAGAAGTAGGAGTAGTATTAGGAGTAAGAGTAGGAGGAGAAGGAGAAGAAGAAGAAGAAGAAGAAGAAGAAGAAGAAGAAGAAGAAGGAGTAGGAGTAGGAGTAAGGGTAGGATGAGAATGAGAATGAGAATGAGAAGGAGAATGAGAAGGAGAAGGAGAATGAGAATGAGAATGAGAATGAAAATGATAATGAGAATGAGAATGAGAAGGAGAAGGAGCAGGAGAACGAGAAGGAGAAGAAGATGAAGGAGAAGGAGAAAGAGAAGGAGAAGGAGAAGGAGAAGGAGGAGAAGGAGAAGAAGAAGAAGAAGAAGAAGAAGAAGAAGTAGGAATAGGAGTAGGAGAAGAAGAAGAAGAAGAAGAAGAAGAAGAAGTAGGAGTAGGAGTAGGAGTAGAATGAGAAGAAGAAGAAGAAGAAGAAGAAGAAGTAGTAGGAGTAGGAGAAGGAGTAAGAGTAGGTTGAGAATGAGAAGGAGAAGGAGAAGGAGAAGAAGAAGAAGGAGTAGGAGTAGGAGTAGGAGTAGGAGTAGGAGAAGGAGTAGGAGTAGGAGAAGGAGTAATAGTAGAAGAAGAAGCAGTAGGAGTTGGCGTAGGAGTAGGAGGAGAAGGAGAAGGAAAAGAAGTAGCAGTAGGAGTAGGAGTAGGAGGAGAAGGAGAAGAAGAAGAAGAAGAAGAAGTAGGAGTAGGAGTAGGAGGAGAAGGAGAAGAAGAAGAAAAAGTAGAAGAAGAAGGAGAAGAAGGAGAAGAAGAAAAAGAAGAAGAAGAAGTAGGAGCAGGAGCAGGAGTAGAATGAGAAGAAGAAGAAGAAGAAGAAGAAGAAGAAGAAGAAGAAGAAATAGGAGTAGGAGTAGGAGTAGGAGTAGGAGGAGAAGAAGAAGTAGGAGTAGAGTAGGAGTAGGAGTAGGAGGAGAAGAAGAAGAAGTATGAGTAGTAGTAGGAGTAAGAGTAGGAGGAGAAGGTGAAGAAGAAGAAGAAGTAGTAGTAGTAGGAGTAGGAGTAAGGGTAGGATGAGAATGAGAATGAGAAGGAGAATGAGAAGTAGAAGAAGAATGAGAATGAGAATGAAAATGAGAATGAGAATGAGAATGAGAAGGAGATGGAGCGGGAGAAGGAGAAGGAGAAGAAGATGAAGGAAAAGGAGAAGGAGAAGGAGAAGGAGGAGAAGGAGAAGAAGAAGAAGAAGAAGAAGTAGGAGTAGGAGTAGGAGAAGAAGAAGAAGGAAAAGAAGAAGAAGAAGAAGAAGTAGGAGTAAGAGTAGGAGTAGAAGGAGAAGAAGAAGAAGAAGAAGAAGAAGTAGGAGTAGGAGTAGGAGTATGAGAAGGAGTAGGAGGAGAAGAAGAAGTAGAAGAAGTAGGAGTAGGAGTAGGAGTAGGAGGAAAAGGAGTAGAAGAAGAAGAAGAAGAAGTAGGAGTACGAGAAGAAGAAGAAGAAGAAGAAAAAGAAGAAGAAGAAGAAGAAGTAGGAGTATGAGTAGGAGTAGAAGGAGAAGAAGAAGAAGAAGAAGAAGAAGAAGAAGAAGATGTAGGAGTAGGAGTAGGAGTAGGAGTAGGAGGAGAAGAAGAAATAGGAGTAAGAGTAGGAGAAGAACAAGAAGAAGAAATAGGAGTAAGAGTATGAGGAGAAGGAGAAGAAGAAGAAGAAGAAGAAGGAGTAGGAGTAGGAGTAAGAGTAATATGAGAATGAGAATGAGTATGAGAAAGAGAAGGAGAATGAGAAGGAGAAGAAGAAGAAGGGGAAGGAGAAGGAGAAGGAGAATGGGAATGAGAATGAGAATGAGAATGAGAATGAGAATGAGAAGGAGAAGGAGAAGAAGAAGGAGAAGAAGAAGAAGAAGAAGAAGAAGGAGAAGGAGAAGGAGAAGAAGAAGGAGAAGAAGAAGAAGAAGGAGAAGGAGAAGAAGAAGAAGAAGAAGAAGAAAAAGAATAAGAAGAAGAAGGAGAAGGAGAAGGAGAAAGAGAAGGAGAAGGAGAAAGAGAAGGAGAAAGAGAAGGAGAAGGAGTAGGAGTAGGAGTAGGAGTAGGAGTAGGCGTAGGAGTGGGAGTGGGAGTGGGAGTGGGAATAGGAGTAGGAGAAGGAGTAGGAGAAGGAGTAGGAGTAGGAGTAGGAGAAGGAGTAGGAGTAGAAGGAAAAGTAGGAGTAGGATAGGAGTAGGAGTTGAAGGAGAAGGAGAAGAAGAAGTAGAAGCAGTAGGAGTAAGAGTATGAGTAGGAGGAGAAGGAGAAGAAAAAGAAGTAGGAGTAGGAGAAGGGGTAGGAGGAGGAGAAGAAGAAGAAGAAGAAGAAGAAGAAGAAGGAGTAGGAGAAGAAGAAGAAGAAGAAGAAGAAGAAGAAGAAGGAGAAGAAGAAGAAGAAGTAGGAGTAAAAGTATAAGGAGAAGGAGAAGAAGAAGAAGAAGAAGAAGAAAAAGGAGTAGGAGTAGGAGTAAGAGTAATATGAGAATGAGAATGAGTATGAGAAGGAGAAGGAAAATGAGAAGGAGAAGAAGAAGAAGGGGAAGGAGAAGGAGAATGAGAATGGGAATGAGAATGAGAATGAGAATGAGAATGAGAAGGAGAAGGAGAAGAAGAAGGAGAAGAAGAAGAAGAAGAAGAAGAAGAAGAATGAGAAGGAGAAGAAGAAGGAGAAGAAGAAGAAGGAGAAGGAGAAGAAGAAGAAGAAGAAGAAGAAGAAGAAGAAGAAGAAGAAGGAGAAGGAGAAAGAGAAGGAGAAGGAAAAAGAGAAGGAGAAAGAGAAGAAGCAGTTGGAGTAGGAGTAGGAGTAGGAGGAGAAGGAGAAGGAGAAGAAAACAAAGTAGGAGTAGGAGTAGGGGTAGGAGGAGAAGGAGAAGAAGAAGAAGAAGAAGAAGAAGAAGAAGAAGAAGAAGAAGAAGAAGAAGTAGGAGTAGGAGGAGAAGGAGAAGAAGAAGAAGAAGAAGAAGAAGAAGTAGAAGAAGGAAAAGAAGAAAAAGAAGAAGAAGAAGTAGGAGTAGGAGTAGGAGTAGAAGGAGAAGAAGAAGAAGAAGAAGAAGAAGTAGGAGTAGGAGTACGAGGAGGATTAAGAGGAAAAGAAGAAGTATGAGTAGGAGTAGGAGTAGGAGAAGAAGAAGAAGAAGACGTAGGAGTATGAGTAGGAGTAAGAGTAAGAGGAAGGAGAAGAAGAAGAAGAAGAAGAATAAGAAGGAGTAGGAGTATGAGTAATAGTAGGATGAGAATGAGAATGAGAATGAGAAGGAGAAGGAGAAGGAGAAGGAGAATGAGAATGAGAATGAAAATGAGAATGAGAATGAGAATGAGAAGGAGAAGGAGAAGGAGAATGAGAAGGAGAAGAAAGGAGAAGGAGAAAGAGAAGGAGAAGGAGAAGGACTAGGAGTAGGAGTAAGAGGAGAAGAAGAAGAAGAAGAAGAAGAAGAAGAAGTAGGAGTAGGAAAAGGAGTAAGAGTAGGTTGAGAATGAGAAGGAGAATGAGAAGGAGAAGGAGTAGGAGTAGGAGAAGGAGTAGGTGGAGAAGGAGAAGAAAAAGAAGTAGCAGTAGAAGTAGGAGTAGGAGTAGGAGGAGAAAGAGAAGAAGAAGAAGATGAAGAAGTAGGAGTAGGAGGAGAATGAGAAGAAGAAGAAGAAGAAGAAGAAGAAGAAGAAGGAGAAGAAGGAGAAGAAGAAAAAGAAGAAGAAGAAGTAGGAGTAGGAGCAGGAGTAAGAGTAGAATGAGAAGAAGAAGAAGAAGAAGAAATAGGAGTAGGAGTAGGAGTAGGAGGAGAAGAAGTAGTAGGAGTAGGAGTAGCAGTAGGAGAAGAAGAAGAAGAAGTAGGAGTAGTAGTAGGAGTAAGAGTAGGAGGAGAAGGAGAAGAAGAAGAAGAAGAAGAAGAAGGAGTAGGAGTAGGAGTAAGGGTAGGATGAGAATGAGAATGAGAAGGAGAAGGAGATGGAGAAGGAGAATGAGAATGAGAATGAGAATGAGAATGAGAATGAGAATGAGAATGAGAAGGAGAAGGAGCAGGAGAAGGAGAAGGAGAAGAGGATGAAGGAGAAGGAGAAGGAGAAGGTGAAGGAGAAGGAGAAGGAGGAGAAGGAGAAGAAGAAGAAGAAGAAGAAGAAGTAGGAGTAGGAGTAGGAGAAGAAGAAGAAGAAGAAGAAGAAGAAGTAGGAATAGGAGTAGGAGTAGAAGGAGAAGAAGAAAAAGAAGAAGAAGAAGAAGGAGAAGTAGGAGTAGGAGAAGGAGTAAGAGTAGGTTGAGAATGAGAAGGAGAAGGAAAAGGAGAAGAAGAAGAAGGAGTAGGAGTAGGAGTAGGAGTAGGAGTAGGAGAAGGAGTAGGAGTAGGAGTAGGATTAGGAGTAGAAGGAGAAGAAAAAGAAGAAGCAGTAGGAGTAGGAGTAGGTGGAGAAGGAGAAGAAAAAGAAGTAGCAGTAGGAGTAGGAGTAGGAGTAGGAGGAGAAAGAGAAGAAGAAGAAGATGAAGAAGTAGGAGTAGGAGGAGAATGAGAAGAAGAAGAAGAAGAAGAAGAAGAAGAAGAAGGAGAAGAAGGAGAAGAAGAAAAAGAAGAAGAAGAAGTAGGAGTAGGAGCAGGAGTAGGAGTAGAATGAGAAGAAGAAGAAGAAGAAGAAATAGGAGTAGGAGTAGGAGTAGGAGGAGAAGAAGTAGTAGGAGTAGGAGTAGCAGTAGGAGAAGAAGAAGAAGAAGTAGGAGTAGTAGTAGGAGTAAGAGTAGGAGGAGAAGGAGAAGAAGAAGAAGAAGAAGAAGAAGGAGTAGGAGTAGGAGTAAGGGTAGGATGAGAATGAGAATGAGAAGGAGAAGGAGATGGAGAAGGAGAATGAGAATGAGAATGAGAATGAGAATGAGAATGAGAAGGAGAAGGAGCAGGAGAAGGAGAAGGAGAAGAGGATGAAGGAGAAGGAGAAGGAGAAGGTGAAGGAGAAGGAGAAGGAGGAGAAGGAGAAGAAGAAGAAGAAGAAGAAGAAGTAGGAGTAGGAGTAGTAGAAGAAGAAGAAGAAGAAGAAGAAGAAGAAGTAGGAATAGGAGTAGGAGTAGAAGGAGAAGAAGAAGAAGAAGAAGAAGAAGAAGAAGGAGAAGTAGGAGTAGGAGAAGGAGTAAGAGTAGGTTGAGAATGAGAAGGAGAAGGAAAAGGAGAAGAAGAAGAAGGAGTAGGAGTAGGTGTAGGAGTAGGAGTAGGAGAAGGAGTAGGAGTAGGAGTAGGATTAGGAGTAGAAGGAGAAGAAAAAGAAGAAGCAGTAGGATTAGGAGTAGGAGTAGGAGGAGAAGGAGAAGAAAAAGAAGTAGCAGTATGAGTAGGAGTAGGAGGAGAAGAAGAAGAAGAAGAAGAAGAAGACGTAGGAGTAGGTGGAGAAGGAGAAGAAGAAGAAGAATAAGAAGAAGTAGAAGAATGAGAAGAAGGAGAAGAAGAAAAAGAAGAAGAAGAAGTAGGAGTAGGAGTAGGAGTAGGAGTAGAATGAGAAGAAGAAGAAGAAGAAGAAATAGGAGTAGGAGTAGAAGTAGGAGTAGGAGGAGAAGAAGAAGCAGTAGTAGGAGTAGGAGTAGGAGAAGAAGAAGAAGAAGTAGGAGTAGTATTAGGAGTAAGAGTAGGAGGAGAAGGAGAAGAAGAAGAAGAAGAAGAAGAAGAAGAAGAAGGAGTAGGAGTAGGAGTAAGGGTAGGATGAGAATGAGAATGAGAATGAGAAGGAGAATGAGAAGGAGAAGGAGAATGAGAATGAGAATGAGAATGAGAATGAAAATGATAATGAGAATGAGAATGAGAAGGAGAAGGAGCAGGAGAACGAGAAGGAGAAGAAGATGAAGGAGAAGGAGAAAGAGAAGGAGAAGGAGAAGGAGAAGGAGGAGAAGGAGAAGAAGAAGAAGAGAAGAAGAAGAAGAAGTAGGAATAGGAGTAGGAGAAGAAGAAGAAGAAGAAGAAGAAGAAGTAGGAGTAGGAGTAGGAGTAGAATGAGAAGAAGAAGAAGAAGAAGAAGAAGAAGTAGTAGGAGTAGGAGAAGGAGTAAGAGTAGGTTGAGAATGAGAAGGAGAAGGAGAAGGAGAAGAAGAAAAAGGAGTAGGAGTAGGAGTAGGAGTAGGAGTAGGAGAAGGAGTAGGAGTAGGAGAAGGAGTAATAGTAGAAGAAGAAGCAGTAGGAGTTGGCGTAGGAGTAGGAGGAGAAGGAGAAGGAAAAGAAGTAGCAGTAGGAGTAGGAGTAGGAGGAGAAGGAGAAGAAGAAGAAGAAGAAGAAGTAGGAGTAGGAGTAGGAGGAGAAGGAGAAGAAGAAGAAAAAGAAGAAGAAGAAGGAGAAGAAGGAGAAAAGAAAAAGAAGAAGAAGAAGTAGGAGCAGGAGCAGGAGTAGAATGAGAAGAAGAAGAAGAAGAAGATGAAGAAGAAGAAGAAGAAGAAGAAATAGGAGTAGGAGTAGGAGTAGGAGTAGGAGGAGAAGAAGAAGTAGGAGTAGAGTAGGAGTAGGAGTAGGAGGAGAAGAAGAAGAAGTATGAGTAGTAGTGGGAGTAAGAGTAGGAGGAGAAGGTGAAGAAGAAGAAGAAGTAGTAGTAGTAGGAGTAGGAGTAAGGGTAGGATGAGAATGAGAATGAGAAGGAGAATGAGAAGTAGAAGAAGAATGAGAATGAGAATGAGAATGAGAATGAAAATGAGAATGAGAATGAGAATGAGAAGGAGAAGGAGCGGGAGAAGGAGAAGGAGAAGAAGATGAAGGAAAAGGAGAAGGAGAAGGAGAAGGAGGAGAAGGAGAAGAAGAAGAAGAAGAAGAAGTAGGAGTAGGAGTAGGAGAAGAAGAAGAAGGAAAAGAAGAAGAAGAAGAAGAAGTAGGAGTAAGAGTAGGAGTAGAAGGAGAAGAAGAAGAAGAAGAAGAAGAAGTAGGAGTAGGAGTAGGAGTATGAGAAGGAGTAGGAGGAGAAGAAGAAGTAGAAGAAGTAGGAGTAGGAGTAGGAGTAGGAGGAAAAGGAGTAGAAGAAGAA
>OZ012737.1:380397429-380399929 GCA_963859935.3 Lathyrus sativus | reverse complement strand
CCTTATCCTCTTAGCTTTCTAGAGAGTACTAGAAGTCCTTGATAGGATTTGTAGAGCTCAAGCTATCGCTTTGACAAGTCAAGGGTATTTTGGTCATTTGGAGGTTATAGGTCATTTCAATCATAAGGCCATAACTCATATTTGCAAGCTTCAAATGAGAAAATGTTCAACATCAAACTTGTTCAAAATGATGTTTTAAGGCTAGCCAAGAGGTCACGAGAGCTTGGAATAGCTTGCTTCACAAAATCACAAAAATGACCTAAAATAAGGGTGAATTTCAAATGAACCAAAGATGGAAATTGGGATTTTTGATCTACATGTCCAAACCAAGGCATGTAATATGTCATTTTGATTGTAAAACATATTTTAAGAACATTGGTATTGTCACAATTTTGACTTGAGGGTTAATTTTGGGACTTGCTTTGAAAAGTGGTTACTTACATCTTAAGTAACAATTGCCAAACCAATATTCAAGGCATAACCAAAGCTCCTTTCAATCAAAGCACATCCAAAATACCATTAGGAGATAAATTGGAAGAGAATGAGGGTGAATACAAGCTGCCAACATGAGCTGTTATGAACACACCATGAGATTGAACTTTCCATGACATGAGATATTGAATTTCTCATTAGAGGGATCTAGAACTTTCTAGATCATCCATACATGTTCTATATATGATTTAGAAGTGGTTCAGAGTGGAGGTTGGTGATAATTGAGAGAGGAGAGTGAGATTTCACTTTGAAATTTCTCATTGCAAATCAAGATCGGTTACAAGGTTTGAAGCCATTTAAATCCAAGATTTTGATCTCAAAAGCTTGCTCTAGCATTGGTGGATGATTCCAGATGGAGAATTGAGAAAGGTTGGTGGAGAATCGTGTGATAGCCATTGAGATTTTTCATCTGCAACTCAGAATCTGTTTCAAGAATTCAGGACATTTCAATCCATTTGGTTGCATACAGAAGTTTGGTTAGAGGCTAGTGAAGGATTCTGCAAGCTCTTGAAGGTTGATTTGAGGATTCAACCACTCTGTTTGCTCGAGTTTACCAGGTATGCAGTTCTTATCCCATGGCTTGATTCAGGTAGAATCCAGAGGAATTGTTATGGTAGATGCATAGTATAATGATGTAGGAAGGTTTATGGATCATAAATTTGAAGATTAGTGACCAATTAGGGTTGTTGCCATTTTCGATTGAGATTGTATTCTTGCAAATCTTGAGGTTTTAGAATGAATTAAGGGCATGAATGGATTCCTGAGGAAATTTTGAACAAGATTCATCAAGGAATCGTGGCCTATGGTGGATTCTATAGAGAGTTAGGGTTGTGGAATGGTGATCGGAGAAGTCACTGGCGGTGACTCTAGCGCGCGCAGGTGGCCTGAGTTTCAGAGATTCAAAAGGTTGAAGACAACCTTAGGGCCATTGGATCGTAGTTGGACTTTGACTAGAGACCTCATCCCACGGCCACGATTATTTCCAAATTTGTGAAGGGTTTCTGAAATTATATGAAACGCAGCGTTTCATTTAAACACTGGTTTTGGGCTTAAGGCAATAGTTGATACTCCCACCCCCCTTTTGGCCCAGTTTGGATATTGAACTAAGAATACTTGCTATTCACACCACGCATTTCTCATTTTATTTTGATTTTCACTTTATTTTTCATTTTATTCATGGTTATTGATTAAGTCATAAAAAATGGAAAAATAACTCAATTAATCCCATTCTTTTGCCATGGATTCATGATTGAATCTAGTATTTTTTAGATAAAAAATATTATTGTTCCATGCATTTTCTGATTTTATGTGCATTTTTACATTTTAATTGATATTAAAATAATCATGGTTGATGCTTGATTTTGTTGAATTTGGTTTGATCATGTGATGATGATTTTGGCCTTGATTTTTTGTGTGTAGCTAGCATAGATATGCATGTTCCCCCTAAATGTTTCTCACATTTTTGTGATGAATGTAAGTGGTAGTTCTAGGTTGAAACCTTTAGAAGCTCCATTTTTAGGATTTATGGTTGATACCTTGTGGTTTAGACTTTATTTTTAGAACTTGGTGGATGATTCAACCTCTGATTTTTGTATGGTAGATTCATGATTGAATTAGGATCCCTTAGGAATTTGTATAGGAATTTACAATGTAGTTTACTATTTTTGTTTGATTTTAGTTTAGATGCTAACTTTAGATGATTCTAATGCACTAATTCAACTAGACTGACTTCTTTAGTTCCCTTAGATTAGGGTTTTATTTCTATTGCTCTTGGATGATGTTGAAGATAAGCTTGGGCTACCATGGATTGAATGAAGAGGCTTGGATGTGAAGATCTTCCTTTCTTTTGGTGTAGTGTTGATTAGGTGTTAAGATTAGGGTTTGTAGGCAGAGCTTCTAGATAGATTCACTTCCTTCATAAACATGGAAGATGTTGATCACTTCCATTATTCCCTATGATGTAAGGTCCCCTTGTAAAGGCCTCATCCCTCCTTTGGTAGGATGTGTG
>OZ012737.1:380369929-380392429 GCA_963859935.3 Lathyrus sativus | reverse complement strand
AATTTGAGTGGTGGAAGACATCAAGGAGATTTATAGAACTCAAGTTATGGTCCTTGCAAGTTACAGGTCATCTGAGGTGTCTGAATTTTTGTCTGTGAAAGTGACTTGACTTCCAAGCTAGTTTTGCCCCTCAAGGAGATTTCAAATGAATTCTTGGTCAACATAAGAATTGTTCCTCATTGTCTTAGCTTTCTAGAATGGTATGGTATGCCTTCATATGATGTGTGGAACTCAACTTATGGTCTTGGCAAGCAAAGGGTATTTTGGGCATTTGTGAATTACAGGTCATTTTAACCTATGTCCAAAACTCATACAAGGATGCCTCAAATGGAAAAACTTACAACATCAAACTTGCTCCAAATGGGATTTTAAGTCTAGAAAGAAGGTCACAAATTATTGGAGAAGCTCATAGCATGAAGTTGCATAATTGGTCAAAATATGAACTAAAATGGCTTATAAAGTGAATAAATTCAAGATGGGAAATGGTTTGGGAGATTTCTAAGTCCAAATGGAGACTTCCAATATATGATTTTGAATGGAAAAGAAATTCTAAGAACAATGGTTCAAACACTTTTTTGAGTTTAGAAGGAAAAAAGAAAGTTATCTTTGGTTACTTGCAATTGAAGAAACATAACCAAAATGGATCAAAGTTGGAAAACAAGGGAATGTGTAAGATGGATCTAGAATGTTCATATGAGGTCTATATATTCATGAAATGTGCATTGATCAAGGGTTGGCTTCATTTTCACCAAGAATTTCACAAGCTTTCACATTCTTTTTCATTGAAGTTTCATTCCAATCTCACAAATTCTTCACCAAATCTTCATCATAATCAACTTTCTCATACTGATTCATCATCATAGAGTATAATTCAATCAAGAACAAGGTGGTTAGGATCCATTTTCGAGTACTTTTTTCAAGAACATCAAAGTTGAAGTTTCCATTGGACAGCATAATTCAAGCCAGGAAGCTCCAAAATATTGCATACAGAATTGAGTATTGAGTGTGTAGATCAAGATCCAAGTCTCAAAAGCCTCAGATCCTCAATCTTCCATAGCTGTTTTCAAGCTTTTGCACCAGGTATGTTTTCATTCGATTTGCTTGATCCAGTTAGTTAGGCATGATTTTATTAGTTTAGATGCAATGTAGGAGGTTAGTAGAACAGTTAGGGTGAATTTGGAGAGGTTTGGTGATGTTGATTAGCAGGTGCCATAAACTGTTAGGAGGTGAAACTCTTAGGTTAGTGCATTAGAATCCTAGCTTGATAGCGCAGGTTAATCACCAGGATGCATAGAGTAGATTAGGGTAGGTTTGGTGGAGAATTATCATGATGCATCTCAGTGTACTTCCATGGTGACCAGAGTTTGATGCCATCGGGTTGAATGATTTATTGAGTTTCAGACTGAATTAAGATCATAGGATTGTAGAGGAAGAGGTTTAGAATAATTTTCGTGTTCATAGCATGTGGATTGGTTGCCTGTAGAGTGAGAACAGTTGAGTTGAAGCTTGCTCGTGCATGGAGGTTTCATGGTGAAACCCTAGTTTCTAACAGATCAAGTGAGGAAGACGAAATCTGGACCCTTCAATGCGTGTTGGACTTTTGACTTGGAGCGTGATCCAATGGCTCTCATTCAATTCAGAGTTTGGAGGGAATTGACCTGGGTGCCAAAACGCACCGTTTCATTAATTGAAACGGGCGGGCCTCAGGATTTCATGCTATCCCCACCCCCAATGTATAAGCCCAATAACTTTCAACGTGATTTCCCTTCTATTTTCACCCCCAGCGTGTATGGTATTCTGAGCTAGTTTTCTGGGCCTTAATCAAATGCTAAGCGCACCCCCCATTGTTGGCCCATCCTGGATTATTAACTGGAGCGAATTGATATTCATACCCCCCTCCCTCATTTTAATTCATTTTAATTTCTTAATTCATTTTAATTTTTACCAATTTTCATTAATTCATAATAAATTCATAAAAATTCATTTTTAATCCATTCTTTTTACAATATTTTCTTTAGGATGTCTAGAATATTATAGGAAAATAAAATTGCATTTTTATTTTCATTTCATATTTTTTTCATATTTTCTAAATAAATGTCATGTTAAATAGATTCATCTCATGCATCATTTTAATAATTTTTGTTCTATTACATGCTTTATTATTTTTTGTTCATTCTTTTTAGGGTGTTTAGATGAGATGTTGATCTTGTAGAAACAATTTCATTCCCATTTTTAGAGATTAATTTTAGGTGATTAAAATAGGTTTGAACATCATGAACAAAACTAGGGTTTTAGGTGATGACTTAGGAAGTTCAATTCTTTCCCTTAGGACTTAGGATTCAACTAGATTAGTTATGGGACTATATGGGCTATGGGTAGCTATTAGACCCCTTAGAGAAAAGCTAGGATTCCCCTACTGCTATTAATACTCTGTGTATGTCTGATCGACTGGTGTGGTGTGCCCTCTGGGGATTATTGCTTGCTTGCTTGGGTATTGGGGTTGTCTGGGGATTTGGGAGAGCTGAAGACTTGAGAAGATGAAGCCATTGGAGATCCAGAGATTGAAGTTCAACTTCCAGAGTTGAAGAGAAGATTCTTGCTAGCAGATGCTGAGGAGACTAGGGTTTAGGAGCTAGGCAGAGCTCAAGATTAGACAGTTTGTTTCTCAAACATGGATTGCCTTGTCTGCATCCATTCTTCTCTGTGATACAGAGTCTCTCTAAGACACTCACCCCCTTCCTTTGGAAGGCTTGGTGATAGTGTCTAAGAGATAGAACTCTTGAGAGAAAATGTCTTTTGTGTTAGAAGCAGTCTGTTCACCACCTTTGGTAGTCAACTGATTGCTTAACACCCAATCCACTCTTGTGACTAATCCCTCATCCTGGAGGTTCGAACTTGAAGAAAAGCCATTGCAGATGGAAGACTGATGATCAAAGCCCTTGCCTGAAGGTCATGAAGATAGAGACTGATGCTTGTTGAAGCCTGTAGCTGATTGGAGATTTCTTGAAGCCAGATGTTGATCAGAGCTGCTGATGCTGTTCTTTTATTGCTGTATTTCATTTCTGATGTATTGATTGGTTTTCTGGACTGTATTGTTTGCTGTTTACCCTGTTGGGTTGAAAGTGAAGCCTGTTCACTTTTGCCTATTGTTTTCTAGGTTCGAGGTTGAGTGGGACTCCCTTGCCTCGCTTGTATTGTTGCATCCATGCATTTTACTGCTTTACTGTATATATCTGATATTGTTTCTGTTTCTGCCTATCCCGTAGGATCTCTGTTTCTCTCTGTGCAAGAGAGGAGCATGATAGACACTAGGTCTTAACCCATGCATGATAACATTAGGTTAGTTTGATTCCCTTCGCAACCGTAGGATAGAGTTCTGTCTCTTCTTTCTCTAAACAAACAGAAAAACACATAAAGATTTCAAACACAATAAAAGACACTTCTTCCGTAAAAGAATGTGAACTCATCAAAACGTCATTTTTGTCCGCCGGGACTGTTAATCAGAAAAACCTTTTTCAGAAGGAATAAAATCAATCAAGGACAGACTTGTGTCGTACGTGGCCCGAACTACGTTTGCTCTGATCTTCCATGCTGTGTGGAAGTACGTAGGCATAGGATGCGATATCCTAGCGAGCAACCTTCCCCTCCTTTCCCGTAGGTAGGCGAACTACGTTGACTCTGATTTCTCGTTCCAGACGAGAATACGTAGGCATAAAGTGCGATACTTTGCCGAGTCATTTTACTTTCATTTTATTTTCTTTTTAACCCTTGACCTATAGTTTAGATAGAATAACAATCCATACCCGAAAACAAGCGTGGATCCCGTCGAGTACGACGGACGTGAGGGGTGCTAATACCTTCCCCTTGCGTAACCGACTCCCGAATCCAGGTTTTGGTTGCGATGACCATACCTTTCCCGTATTGTGCGAGGTTTACTCTGAGCGTTTCCTTTCCCTCCCGTGGGATAGATAACGCACGGTGGCGACTCTTCTGTTCAGCCGGCGCTGATTTTCGCAGTAGCGACAGCTGGCGACTCTGCTGGGGATCCAACGTCCCCTGGCTGCTAAGGACTGCGATGGTTCTTATGCATTTGGGATCCAACGTCCCTTGAGAGAGTCAATCCTAACGCTTGTTTTCCCGTCGAGGATTTTGTATGGAGTTATTGTATATTTCTAACCTTGTATTTTCAGCTTTGTATATTGATTATTATTGCTGTATTTGGGGTGTGACGGGTGTTCTGATATTGAGTGAGAAGCCGGACCTGGGCTTGAGTGCACCTAGAATTAGAGTAGAAATTAGTGGGCGCCCGCTTGCTTTGCTTGCTTTGGTGTCCCATGAAATCTACACTCAGACGAGGTTCCTCTGGTTGGCCACCTACCCCTTCCTTTGGTTGGCGTGGGTTGCTGGTTAGTTGGATTGTCGACTCTGGGGACCGATCATTTGGAAGTTGGCTGAGTGAGGCCTCTTCAGGATTTGGTGATGCCACTCCTTCTGGGAATCGTATCATCAACCCTGAAAGTCTGTGACGCCAACGACCGCATAGGATGCCGTACCTTGTGCCAGTTATAGGGCCACCCACCTGTGAGGGGATTCAGGGTTATGCAGGTAACCAGACCTTCAGATACCGGTTGTTTCTTGATCAGAGATCCTGGTTATTTATGGAGGGTTTTAAGGTCTGTCAGAGACCAGTTGGTGTGTTCCGAGGTCTGTCAGAGACCAATTATAGATGTGATTTGAGGTCTATCAGAGACCAGTCAGAGTTATGATTTGAGGTCTGTTAGAGACCAGTATTCGAGCTTTGTGTTAGGTCTATCTGAGACCAGGGTTTGATGACTTCTGGATGGTCTATCTGAGACCTTTCTTGATTGGGTTTAGGCTATTCAGCTGCAGCTTTGGTCCCTGTTGAATGTTACTTGCATTGCATTGCCTGCATATCCATTACCATTTGCATTTCACTAACGTGTGTCTGTGCTGCAGGTGCATTTGCATTTCCCTAGTTCTAGTGCCCAGACTTCTGAGTTGTGATCATGACTAGCTTGAGGAGAACGGTTGCTTACAAATTGCCTACGCCTGATATTGTTCCTCTACTGGGGTTGATCTCTCTTGCTGATGAGGGTGTTCGTAGGAGTTTCCGGATGAGCTATGGTAGATTATTGAGATTGGTGTGCAAACCTACAGAGGTAGAGTTAGATGGGCTGTATGCTTTGATGCAATTCTATGACCCTGCTTTGAGGTGTTTTACGTTCTCTGACTTTATTATGGGACCAACTCTGGAGGAATACGCTGAGTATGTTGAGCTGCCCGTGCAGAACCAGGTTCCATTCATTCATTATGACGCCAAGCCCAAGCCGGAGGATTTGGCAAAAGCCTTGCATATTGATGCTTCTGAACTTGTGACTACTGTTTCCCGTGGAGTTCCAGGCTTCTCACTTCAGTTCTTAGTTGGCAAAGCCCAAGAGTACGCTAAGAGTGGGTGCTGGGTTGCTTTCAATGCTGTGTTGGCCTTGTGCATTTATGGCATAGTCTTGTTTCCCAATATACCGGACTTTGTGGACTTCGATGCTTTCTACTTGTTTGCCGCTGGTAATCCTGTACCTACCTTACTCGGAGATCTCTACCACTCACTGCATTACAAGAATGAGAAGGGAAGAGGAAAGAATGTTCATCTATGTGTGCCCTTGTTGAGTATATGGTTTGAGAGTCACCTTCCTAAGAGAAGACCTGTTGCAGAGACTACAGTCCTAGTTGGTTGGCCAGAGCGCCTGATGAGGCTATCTTCCGAAGACGTTGTATGGTTTGATCGAGACCCGTTGGGATCTGAGCTCATCTTTAGCTGTTCTGGGTACCCTAATGTGTCGTTGATAGGAAGAAAAGGGTGTATCAATTACAATCCTTCTCTATTCATTCGTCAGTTCGGTTATGCGCTGAAGAATCCACCTCAGGAGGAAGAAGTACAGGAATCTCTGTACTTCACCGGAGATGTGAAGGGGGAGTTATTAGCCAAGTTGCAACATGCCTGGACGCGTATTAACCGAAGAGGGAAGCCGTTATTAGGTAAGAATGACTGTCAGGCCTATGCACCTTATAGAGTTTGGATTCAGGAGAGGGTTAGTCAGTTGAAGATGCCATTTCCAGATGCACCAATCCTCGCTCTTATTCCGGCAGCCGAGCCAACTACTGTTTCTAAGGAAGTCTACGAGCAAGTTGTGAGAGAGAAAGAAGCCTTAATAAAGATTAATGAAGGGTTAGAGCAAGAGTTAGCCCAAGCACGTAGTGAGAAAAACAAGGCCGTATATGCTTTCCAACAACAGATAGAGCTTGTAAACAGGCTAGGGGTTGAGCTGACCGAGGAAAAGAAAAAGCGTGAACGTCTGGGGCAAGAGTTCAGAAGCTCCCATGACATGCTTGAATCCAAGAAGAAGGCGCTTGACGCAGCACACCGAGAAATCTCCTCTTGCAATAAGACTTGGAATGCTACACTCACCAACAACAAGAAGAGGGAAGATAAGCTGAAGCAGCAAATTTCCGACCTCGAAGAGAAGTTGAAGTCTAGCATCAAGAAGTGCGAGGAGGAAGTGATGAACCGGTATAGTGTCCAGCATGCACTGAACAAGGCAATCAAATCCAGAGATGAAGCGGTATCTCAGAAGCGAAAGCTAGAAGATTGCTTCGGAGAAGCAACATGGGAAGAAACTGCTGAAGATGTACGCCGTGTTCTTAAGAAGAGAAACCAGCTTGTTGAAGGGCTGCTTGATCGACCAAGCCATCCGGAGACCAAGAAGTTGATAGAGGAGTACCAGACTTTTGGGAGGATTTGATCATTTCATATAGTAATTTGTATGCTTTATTTGCATAGTGCTGACCATCACCAAGATTGTTGGTTGAGGTCATGCCTTCTGTGTATTCTCAGTGATATTGTACCCTGGGATTATTGATTCTCTCCGCAATATATGAGGCTTGCTATGATTCAACTCCGATATTCCTATTGTCAGCACTGTCACTGCACCGGCACCTTTGCACTAGAACTGGGGGAATGAACTTCCCTAATGCACAGACACATTGCATTGCATTCATATACATATTGCATTACAAGTAATCTTTGAATGGTGTCTTATTTCCTGCTCTGTGCCAGGTACTTAACAGGATTCCAGATCAACATCCGCACCGCTATTCTACACGTTCCAACTGTCGGAAAGTCATGGACCAGATTCAGAACGAGATGCAGGACGTGCGCGAGAAGCTCGCCCTCTTCATGCAGACCATGGAAGCTATAGCAAAAGGGCAAGAGAATTTGCAGGCCATGGTCCAGCCTCTGTTGGCTCGCAACGCTGGTCATGGTAACGAAGATCATCAGTCTGTCCGGGTTGATACTGCTCATGGAGACGGCACTCCCACGCCAGTGGCTCCGCCCGTAATCAATGTGACTGCTGCTAATGTCAACAACGCTACCGCTGCTGTGAATGGTAACGTCGGAGTGGGGAATGAGACTGCTGTCCACAATGTTGGGCTGGGTGATGTCAATGTGGGAGATAATCTCGGAGGCAATGGCTTTGTCAATACTGGGTTCGGATTCAACGATCAAGGATTTGATAACGCTGGCAAGTATGGCTTTAATGCTCAAGGCTTTGGGCAAGATGGTTATGGTATGGTCAATCAGGGTTACGGAGGCTTTGGAAACGGAAACGGTGCTGGATTTATGGCTTATGGTCCTGCTGGAGGTGTTCAAGGGTACGGCAACAGAGGCCGAGGTCCTGGGATGAACCAGATCAGAGCTGGACGTAATAATGCATATGATGGATACGGGGCTGGAAATGGTCTGTGGCAAGAGGATCAGCAGGAGGATGCCTTCTCTGGAGGAGGTTTTGAAGGGCCGATGGATGATTCCCAAAAGATTAGAATGCTGGAAGAGCAAATGAAGGGAGTCCTAAATCAGAGTGCTGTGGGGCTGGACATGGCAACAATGGGCTTGGTACCTGGCTTGAGGGTGCCAATTAAATTCAAGGCGCCTGCGTTCGATAAGTACAAAGGAGATACATGTCCGAAAGTGCATGTGCGAGCTTATTACAGAAAGATGTCTGCATACTCCACTGATGAAAGGATGCTAATGCATTTCTTTCAGGATAGTCTGTCGGGCCCTTCCTTGGAGTGGTACATGGGGTTGGAGCCAACTGATATCAAGACATGGAAGCAATTGGCGGAGGCGTTCGTAGCCCATTACAAGTATAACAGCGACCTGGCACCCAATCGGGTCCAGTTGGCCGGGCTTTCGCAGAAGAAGGGGGAGAGTTTTAAAGAGTACGCGCAAAGGTGGCGCGATATGGCTGCCAGGGTCCGTCCTCCGGTGGAAGATAAAGAAATGAATGATATGTTTGTTGGCACCTTCACAGGATTGTTTCATGATATGCTGTTTCACACTTCTCTGGCCAGTTTCTCAGACCTGATTCTGATGGGGGAGAAGATTGAGCGTAATATTAAGCAAGGAAAGTTCCAAGTCGATGAATCAACTGCATCTGGCAGTAATAAGAAAGCTTATGGTGGGCGCCGTCAGGGCGAAGCTAGCGCGGTATTTGGAGGCCGAGGCCGAGGCCGAGGCAGGGGAAGAAATCAATATCGTCAGCCGCAGCAAGTGTCGAGTGTTACTATCCCTTATCAACAGCAACCAATCCAGCAACAACAACCGGTTCAGCAGCAACCAATGCCACAGCAGCAGCAGCCTCAGCAGGGGGCACAGCAGGCTCAACGAAGATTCCAGGGTAATAAGCCGAGAAGAGTGTTTGAGAAGCCTCCCTCGACCTATGCCGATTTGTTGCAGACATTGTTGGGATTGAATCTGGTAGAGAAAAGAACTTTGGCGCCGATAACGGGAGCTCCCCCGTTCGGCTATGATACGAATAGGCACTGTGAGTTTCATTCTGGGGCCCCAGGCCACGATATCGAAGGTTGCCATGCTTTTAAGCACGTTGTGCAAGATCTTTTGGACAACAAGTCTATCAACTTCGGAACGGCAGGTCCGAATATAGTCCAGAAACCCATGCCCAACCATGGGGCGAACGCCGTGCTGACTGAGGAAGGTCTGAATCTTATTATGAATGTTGAGGATTTAAAGACGCCGCTGAGCAAGGTAAAAAGCCGACTGTTGCAAGGGGGTGTTTACCCAGGATGTGATGAGTACTGCTTAGATTGTTGGGCCCTGGCTGAGGGGTGTGAGGATTTGAAAAAAGGCATTCAGGCCTTAATTGATGAAGGTGTATTGCAGTTTGATCGAACGGCAACTGATGAGCCTGCAAGGGCGGTGGTGGATAATCGGAGTGATGTGGCCACAGTGACGATTCCTCGGAAGACGATCACTATTTCAGCACCAGCCCAGCGACCACCGATTACTATAACTAAGGCCGGGCCAATCCCGTATGAGAACACGAGAGCAGTCCCATGGTCATATGGGCTGGAGGTATATTGTGACGGGATTAAGATCGACGTTAACAAGCCGTCAGCGGAGATTGTGGATAATGTTGTTGGCTCAGGGGGCATGACAAGGAGTGGCAGGATCTTTATATCTCCTGAAGTGGAGGCTGAAAGGATAGCGAAAGGAAAAGGGAAAGCGGTTGAGAATGTTCCGGTACAAGCGAGTGAAAAAGAAGCAGCATCGAAGGATGTCGAAGAATTCATGCGCTTAATTCGGAAAAGTGATTATAAAATTGTGGAGCATCTGCAGCAGACGCCGTCCAAAATATCTATTTTGTCATTGCTGTTGTGTTCGGAAGCTCACAGAAACGCTTTGCTGAAAGTCCTGGACACTTCTTTTGTACCCCAGGATGTCTCCGTAAATCAGCTAGAAGGAGTATTGGCACATGTGAATGCAGGCCACATTCTGGGCTTTACTGATTTTGACTTGACTCCGAAAGGAAGGGATCATAACATGGCATTACACGTATCTGTTGAGTGTAGGGGATCAACAATGTCGCATGTATTGGTTGACACCGGGTCGTCTTTGAATGTGCTGCCTAAGAAGGCGATGATGAAGCTGGATGTTCGAGGGATTTTGTGTACACCCAGTGATTTGGTAGTCAGAGCGTTTGACGGCACGCGGAGAACAGTCTTCGGATCGATTACCTTGCCTCTGCAAGTGGGGCCGGAAGTGTTTGCAACGGAGTTTTATATCATGGATATACAGCCTGCGTACAGCTGCTTGCTGGGAAGACCTTGGATTCATGGGGCAGGGGCAGTCACGTCCACCCTGCATCAGAAGTTAAAGTATATGGTCGGAGACAGTGTAGTCACCGTGTGTGGAGAAGAAGACATCCTGGTCAGCCATCTATCTTCGTTTAAATATGTGGAAGTCGACGGGGAAATCCACGAGACACCATGCCAGGCATTTGAAGGTTTGCGCATCAAGGGCAAAGGTCCCGGGCCGAGCAAAGTGCCGGAGATAGCTGTCTCATCGTATAAAGAAGCCCAAGCGCTAGTGGAAGCAGGAGAAGCCAAGGGCTGGGGCAAAGTACTGGACATTCCTGTAAAGATGGACCGGTTCGGACTGGGGTACCGACCGTCGTCATCAACTCCTTCCGTGGGGGCCCCCCATTTCAGAAAGTCAATCACCATCTCTGCCAGTGGAGTATGTCATGAATCTGTCAATGCTGCTTCAGAGTCTGATGAAGGGGACAGTGACTGTGATATGGATGCCTGGATTCAGCCAAGCACGCCAGGACAAGGACTGTGCAACTGGTCTATTCAGGAGCTTGTTCCTGTGACGTTTAAACAGTAATGCTTTGCTTTATTAATTGTTGAACAATCTGATGCCTTGCCCGGGGCATCATGATTTGCTTAGGGCTGTGTTGTTATAAACATTGCGTGTTAATCAGTAAATAAATGGCGTTTTTTTCATGTGCAAATACTGTAATCTCTGTCTTTCTTGTTTTGTATTTTTCAATAAAATGGCAATGTGGTTATTCGCTTTATACGCATTTTGAAGCACTTAACCATTCCTTTTGCAGGATAACATTTTCAGATGACATCCTTGAGCCACCTATGACTCGTCCCGACTTTGAGCACCCGGTATTCCAGACCGAAGAAGAGGTTGTCGAAGATAGCGACGTTCCTGAAGAACTGTCTTGGTTAGTGAAGCAAGAGGAGAGAGCCATTCTGCCTCACGACGAGGTTATTGAAATTATCAACTTGGGGTTGGAAGGGGTTGAGAAAAACATTCGTATCGGAGCCGCATTGCAGAGTGATATCAAGCGAAGACTGGTTGAAATGCTCCGAGAGTATAATGACGTATTCGCTTGGTCGTATCAAGATATGCCAGGGCTCGATACAGATATGGTTGTGCATCGCCTGCCACTGAAAGAAGATTGCCCACCAGTCAAACAAAAGCTTCGCAGAACTCGACCAGATATGGCAATGAAGATCAAAGAGGAAGTTCAGAAACAGTGGGACGCTGGGTTCCTGGCTGTGACGAAGTATCCCTCATGGGTTGCTAACATCGTACCGGTGCCAAAGAAAGATGGCAAGGTTCGGATGTGCGTGGATTATAGAGATTTGAATAAAGCAAGCCCAAAAGACGATTTTCCACTTCCTCACATCGACGTGTTGGTTGATAATACTGCTCAGTACTCTGTATTCTCCTTCATGGATGGCTTTTCAGGCAATAATCAAATTAAAATGGCGCCAGAGGATATGGAGAAGACTACTTTCATAACGCCTTGGGGAACATTTTGTTACAAAGTGATGCCCTTTGGTTTGAAAAATGCTGGGGCAACATATCAGCGTGCGATGACGACTCTCTTTCATGACATGATGCATAAAGAGATCGAAGTTTATGTTGACGATATGATTGCCAAATCCCAGACGGAGGAAGAGCATCTGGTGAATCTGTTGAAGTTGTTTAAAAGGCTTAGGAAGTTCAGGCTGAGGCTGAACCCTAATAAGTGCACCTTCGAGGTGAGATCGGGTAAACTGCTGGGGTTTATCGTAAGCGAGAGAGGAATAGAGGTCGATCCTGCTAAAATAAAAGCGATTCAAGAAATGCCGACGCCTAAAACAGAGAAAGAGGTGCGCGGGTTTTTAGGGAGGTTGAACTACATTGCCCGGTTCATATCTCACCTAACGGCTACGTGTGAACCATTATTCAAACTGCTAAAGAAAGATCAAGCTGTAACGTGGAACGAGAATTGTCAAAAGGCGTTCGATAAAATAAAGAAGTATCTGCAGGAGCCTCCTATTTTGATACCCCCAGTGGCAGGGAGACCCTTGATAATGTATTTGACGGTTCTTGAGGGAAGCATGGGTTGTGTTCTCGGTCAACACGACGAGACAGGGAGAAAAGAGCATGCGATCTATTATCTGAGTAAGAAATTTACAGATTGTGAATCTCGATACTCAATGCTGGAGAAAACTTGTTGCGCGCTAGCCTGGGCCGCCAAGCGTTTGAGGCAGTACATGCTGAATCATACAACCATGCTCATCTCGAAGATGGATCCAATCAAATATATATTTGAAAAGCAGGCGTTGTCAGGTAGAATTGCCCGGTGGCAGATGGTCTTGACTGAATATGATATTCAATACGTCCCGCAAAAGGCTATAAAGGGGAGTGTGCTGTCTGAGTATCTGGCGGAGCAGCCTATTGAAGAATACCAATCAATGAGATTTGATTTTCCTGACGAGGATATCATGTATCTCAAGATGAAGGATTGCGAAGAACCGTTGCCAGACGAAGGACCAGAGCCGGGGTCCCAGTGGAAGATGATATTTGACGGAGCTGTGAATGCTTACGGTAGCGGAATAGGGGCAATTATTACTACGCCGCACGGGTCGCACATCCCGTTTACTGCCCGATTAACTTTTGCCGTTACCAACAATGAGGCCGAATACGAAGCTTGTATAATGGGGCTTGAAGAAGCCATTGATTTGCGAATCAAACATCTAGACGTATACGGAGACTCAGCTCTGGTAGTGAATCAGATCAAAGGGGAATGGGAGACGCGGCAGCCCAATTTGATACATTACATGAATTATGCAAGGAGATTGTTGCCTTTCTTCGACAAAGTTGAATTGCATCACGTACCACGGGCAGAGAATCAAATGGCTGACGCCCTTGCCACTTTGTCTTCCATGTACAAAGTCAACTTCTGGAACGAAGCTCCCCAAATTACTATCTCTCGGTTGGACAGGCCAGCTTATGTATTTGCTATTGACGAAGCGTCTGATGACAAACCGTGGTATTTTGATATCCTTAATTTCCTGAAGAATAAAGAGTATCCGGCTGGGGCATCCAGTCAGGATCAGAAGACTCTCAGGAGATTAGCAGGCAATTTCTATTTGAATCCGGATGGCGTCTTGTACAGAAGAAACCACGATTTGGTGTTGTTGCGTTGTGTAGACGAGAAGGAGGCCAAGCTTCTCATGGAGGAAATTCACGAAGGTGCCTTTGGTACGCATGCTGGGGGACATGCTATGACGAGAAAGCTGCTGCGGGCAGGTTACTTTTGGCTGACGATGGAAACTGATTGTTTCAAGTTCGCAAGGAAGTGCCACAAGTGCCAAATATATGCTGACAAAATACACGTGCCTCCGAGTCCTCTGAATGTGATGTCATCTCCATGGCCATTCTCGATGTGGGGAATCGATATGATTGGAAAGATCGAGCCGACGGCTTCTAATGGGCATCGGTTCATCCTAGTAGCAATCGATTATTTCACCAAATGGGTGGAAGCGGCGTCTTACGCAAACGTAACGAAGCAAGTGGTGGCTAGATTCATCAAGAGAGATATCATTTGCCGATATGGGATTCCCGAGCGGATAATCACGGATAACGGTTCTAATCTGAACAACAAAATGATGAAGGAGCTCTGTCAGAATTTCAAGATCGAACATCACAACTCCTCCCCTTACCGACCCAAGATGAATGGTGCTGTCGAAGCGGCCAATAAGAATATCAAGAAGATCGTCCAGAAAATGGTGGTGACGTATAAAGATTGGCATGAAATGCTACCTTTCGCTTTGCACGGTTATCGTACGACGGTACGCACATCAACCGGGGCAACTCCGTTCTCGTTGGTATACGGAATGGAAGCGGTACTACCATTGGAAGTTGAGATCCCTTCTCTGAGGGTATTGCGAGACGTTCAGCTGGACGAGGCAGAATGGGTAACGAATAGATTGAACCAACTGAGTTTGATGGATGAGAAGAGGCTAGCTTCTCTGGCATACGGTCGTTTGTACCAAAGACGAATGAATAAAGCGTACGACAAGAAGATACTTCCGCGAAGCTTTCAGACGGGCGACCTTGTGCTGAAAAGGATTCTCCCGCCGCAAGCAGATCACAGGGGCAAGTGGACCCCCAACTACGAAGGGCCATACGTTGTCAGTAAGGTCTTTTCAGGAGGAGCGTTATTGTTGTCCACCATGGACGGAGAAGACTTCACGTCACCTGTGAATTCGGACGCAGTTAAAAAATACTTTGCTTGAAATAGACCCGCTGGACAAAAAAAGAGAGTCCAGGCAAAAATGGGGCATCCTGGCGAACCAAAAACAGAATGAAAGGTTCGGGCAAAAGTTAGGGATAAAATTGGAAAAATGTACACCCGCGAAGTTGAAAACCTACACTGGGCGGCTTCGGCAAAAAGGGGTATCCCGGTGAACTGAAAACCCGTAAAGGGCGGTTCACGCAAAAGTTAGGGATTTGAAAAGCAAATGACTGCGGTCCGAATTTGATATTGCGATGAGCAGCAATGCGGGAGAATACATTGGAGGAGTCAGTTATCGGATACAATCTCTTCAGAAGTGGGGATACCGGGAAAGTATTAGAGTCGGACGAGTCATGGGAGGCTCAGTTCGTGGTGTTCATCTGCATCCAGTTGCCGACATGTGTACAAAATTTAATTTGTCAATATTTATGCTTCTTGTGAATACTTGCATACTTGTATATTTGCTTTGCGTAGCTTCCTCATTTCAGGAGTTACATCCCGTGTACAAAAACTCCGCCCATTCAGGGGCCCAATCAATGAAAATGTGTTATTCAGTATTTGATGCCTGTTCTTTACTGTTTTTGCGCATGATAAAACGCCTGAGTTTAACTGAAGCTAGCATGAGTATAACATTACTGGCCCTTGCCAATAGTTGCTAAAGCTTTGAATTAACTGAGTGTAATGTCACTAACCTGAATTGATTTGATTGCACAGGCTTGTCGTGTCTTGTTTGTGTTGTTGCAGGTTTCGTAACCATACGAGGAAGAGGATCAAAAGATTGTGTTAACGAAAGACTCAGTCCCCACGCAGGTCATGCATGTTCTTCCTGAAGAAGGATAGAATTCCCCAGCTAGCCGTAGCTTATCCAAAGGACGTGCTCCAGAAAAGTTATTCGTCCTCAGCAGAGTTTGGCGATTCTAAGATCGTGAGGCTGTATTCAGACAGGTTCATCTTTCCCCGCAGGGTCATGCATTCTCCCCCAGCGGAGCCAGTTAATTTTCCCCAAGAGAGTCATCCCATCCTCAGCGGAATTCTCTTTGCAAGTGTTTTCATTCCTTCCAGTGGAATTCGAAGATCAAGACTCTCCCCAACAGAGTTGGTGATGGTTCCTATCGTTTATTTTGTCAAGGATACTGGTGATATCAGTTCACGTTCCAGCAGAAAGTCCGATCGAACTATGCGCATCTGCTATGCCCCAGCAAAGTTGTTTTACCCAGCAGGGGGTTACCTCAGCAAGGTGTGTGGTTTGAGTTCCCAATTTCCCAGCAGGGTTGACTTCACCCTTCCAGCTATCCCCGACGGAGTCGGCATTATCCTTCCAGCATTTATTTTGCTGAAGCAGTTTCTGTATTCTAGCAGTTCAGGTGGAGAGAGCTCTTGCTCAAATGAATTACCAAACACTCAAGATTTCGACGTGGGACATCCAATGTCAGTTTTGGCTGTATTCCCCACAGAGTTATCATGATGAAGTTTCTCTTTGTCTCCGAGCAGAGTCATTTATGCAAATATCTCTTATTTTCCCTGCAGAGTTGCCAGGATAAGTGTCTCCTTATCCCCAAGCAGAGTTTGTTTGTCATCAATGGGTTCCATGAATCAGAATTTTAGAGGCCACCGCCGGTTATCAGAGCAGGCGTCCGTTAGTTGGTTTCCATACATCCCCAGTAGAGTTCATCTCAAAGTCGCTGTTACGTCAGTGCTAAGGAGTTTGTGGGTGAGGATCATTGGAGAACTAAGTCCTGACGTGGACCAATTCACTCCTATATTAACGGGATTTCTTCAGAAGTGGGCGTCCTAACGTGGACAGGTTTATTTCTCTGGATTGGTAAGGTGTGTTAGTCTTATCGTGGGCAGATTCAGTTCCTTGAAATTAGTGGAATGGGGGGTCATGACGTTGACAAAAGTGGTTACTCTGTGTGTTGGTGTCCTGACGTGGACAGATCAGACCAGGGTGTGAGTCCTCACGTGGACAAGTCTTATTTCCTCAGCGGGTTGAAGACGCCTGAGTCCTAACGTGGACAAATCAAGATGAGATCAGTGTCCTTATGTGGACAAATCAAAGAAACTATTATTCCTAACGTGGAGAAGTGGGTCCTAACGTGGACGATGTAGTCCTTACGCGGACATATCAAAAGAGGTGATTCCTAACGAGGAAAGGTTGTAGTCCTTACGTGGACAGGTTAAGATGGCATTCCTTACGGGGAAAAGTTTAGTCCTGACGTGGACAGATCAAGGTTTGATTCCTAACGCGGAAAGATCAGAATCCTTACGTGGACATATCAAGAGCATTCCTTACATGGAGGGAAAATGGTTTCCTTACGTGGAAAGACGAGTTTATTCCTTACGTGGAAAGATTGAGTCCTCACGCGGACATATCAAGATTGATTCCTGACGTGGAAAGAAAGGGATTATTCCTGACGTGGAAGAGTTTAGTCCTGACGCGAACAGATCCCAGAAGATATTCCTAACGTGGAAAAAGAAGATTTATTCCTGACGTGGAAGAAATTGAGGTCCTTACGTGGACAGATTCAAGAAAAGATGGTTCCTGACGTGGAAGAGTGATACATTCCTGACGTGGAAGAGTTTAGTCCTGACGTGGATAGGTTCCGAACCAAAGTTGAATTCCTTACGTGGAAAGATTGAAGTCCTTACGTGGACAGATTGATATAGTTCTCCTTATGTGGAAAGAAGATTGTTTCCTGACGTGGAAAGATGAAAGAGTTAGTCCTGACGTGGACAAATACAGAAGAAATGATTCCTAACGCGGACGATGTTATTCCTAACGTGGACAGGTGTTACTCCTAACGTGGAAGAGTGTTATTCCTAAACGTGGACGATTCAGTTTATGGAAATGCAGACGAATTATCCCCAGCGGAGTTGCCGAGTTTTTTCTAGGTTAACAGCAAGTGGAGTCCTAACGTGGACAGGTTTTGGTTGAGATTTCTTCGTATTGATGGCAGACAGAGTCCTAACGTGGACAAGCAAGCAATCTGTTATGACAGAATCCTCTTCAGAACGATGAAGATAATCCCCAGCATGGTCGCGCGAGATCAGTGGGTTACTGTAACAGTCAGATTCAGCTGATGAATGTCGTTCCTCAAGCAGGAGCGCAATTTAGTTTTGCGGTTGGCAAATTTCTGGTTTCACTAGTATTCAACCGTCTCGTACCGCGAATGTCTGAAGGCTCCGGGCTCTTCACCCAATCGGGTCCAAGTCGCTTGAATAGGGGCAGCTGTTGCACCCTAAAATTTGCCCAACCTTATTTTCACTTGGGTTTATGTTTCATTATCATTAGCATTTGCATATAGAGTCATGTACATAGACTAACCATCTGCATAGCATAAGCATAGCAAGTCATTCAACATGGGACCAATCATTATTTTCATCTCTAGAGGCCTATCAAGAGGTTATTATCCCAATTCAATCTCATTCAAGTCATCAGGAAAGAATTTGAAAGCAAAGAGTTCAGCAGATCAAGCCTTGAGTCCATCTCCTAGCTGAGGGTATCTGAGGGTCAGCAAGAGGGTTGTGAGCTGTGAATTGAAGGCATGGAGGGTATCTAGGCATTATGAGAGGCTTATAAAGTCATTTGGAGAAGGAGACAAGTTATTGATATGAGCACAAGAGCTATAGTTGAAGACAGTCAACTAGGGTTTCATCTGGGTCAACCCTAGGTCAACCCTAGGTCAATTGACTGATTCAAAGGGGCTTCAAGTCTATTGGAGAGATGTGGGGTTCATCATTTGACATATAGAGAAGGATATGTTGTTATGCTAAGAAGAAATCAAGAGAAATCAAGGAGAAGAGGAGTTTCTAAATTAGGGTTTCTGTGTAAAATCCCCTAATTTAGGTCAAATTTCCAAGCAAGATAAGTCAAAATGCTAGCTTCAAATGGCTTCTTGGCCAACATGAAACTTGTAGAGGATCTCAAGACCTTTAATTTGAGTGGTGGAAGACATCAAGGAGATTTATAGAACTCAAGTTATGGTCCTTGCAAGTTACAGGTCATCTGAGGTGTCTGAATTTTTGTCTGTGAAAGTGACTTGACTTCCAAGCTAGTTTTGCCCCTCAAGGAGATTTCAAATGAATTCTTGGTCAACATAAGAATTGTTCCTCATTGTCTTAGCTTTCTAGAATGGTATGGTATGCCTTCATATGATGTGTGGAACTCAACTTATGGTCTTGGCAAGCAAAGGGTATTTTGGGCATTTGTGAATTACAGGTCATTTTAACCTATGTCCAAAACTCATACAAGGAGGCCTCAAATGGAAAAACTTACAACATCAAACTTGCTCCAAATGGGATTTTAAGTCTAGAAAGAAGGTCACAAATTATTGGAGAAACTCATAGCATGAAGTTGCATAATTGGTCAAAATATGAACTAAAATGGCTTATAAAGTGAATAAATTCAAGATGGGAAATGGTTTGGGAGATTTCTAAGTCCAAATGGAGACTTCCAATATATGATTTTGAATGGAAAAGCAATTCTAAGAACAATGGTTCAAACACTTTTTTGAGTTTAGAAGGAAAAAAGAAAGTTATCTTTGGTTACTTGCAATTGAAGAAACATAACCAAAATGGATCAAAGTTGGAAAACAAGGGAATGTGTAAGATGGATCTAGAATGTTCATATGAGGTCTATATATTCATGAAATGTGCATTGATCAAGGGTTGGCTTCATTTTCACCAAGAATTTCACAAGCTTTCACATTCTTTTTCATTGAAGTTTCATTCCAATCTCACAAATTCTTCACCAAATCTTCATCATAATCAACTTTCTCATACTGATTCATCATCATAGAGTATAATTCAATCAAGAACAAGGTGGTTAGGATCCATTTTCGAGTACTTTTTTCAAGAACATCAAAGTTGAAGTTTCCATTGGACAGCATAATTCAAGCCAGGAAGCTCCAAAATATTGCATACAGAATTGAGTATTGAGTGTGTAGATCAAGATCCAAGTCTCAAAAGCCTCAGATCCTCAATCTTCCATAGCTGTTTTCAAGCTTTTGCACCAGGTATGTTTTCATTCGATTTGCTTGATCCAGTTAGTTAGGCATGATTTTATTAGTTTAGATGCAATGTAGGAGGTTAGTAGAACAGTTAGGGTGAATTTGGAGAGGTTTGGTGATGTTGATTAGCAGGTGCCATAAACTGTTAGGAGGTGAAACTCTTAGGTTAGTGCATTAGAATCCTAGCTTGATAGCGCAGGTTAATCACCAGGATGCATAGAGTAGATTAGGGTAGGTTTGGTGGAGAATTATCATGATGCATCTCAGTGTACTTCCATGGTGACCAGAGTTTGATGCCATCAGGTTGAATGATTTATTGAGTTTCAGACTGAATTAAGATCATAGGATTGTAGAGGAAGAGGTTTAGAATAATTTTCGTGTTCATAGCATGTGGATTGGTTGCCTGTAGAGTGAGAACAGTTGAGTTGAAGCTTGCTCGTGCATGGAGGTTTCATGGTGAAACCCTAGTTTCTAACAGATCAAGTGAGGAAGACGAAATCTGGACCCTTCAATGCGTGTTGGACTTTTGACTTGGAGCGTGATCCAATGGCTCTCATTCAATTCAGAGTTTGGAGGGAATTGACCTGGGTGCCAAAACGCACCGTTTCATTAATTGAAACGGGCGGGCCTCAGGATTTCATGCTATCCCCACCCCCAATGTATAAGCCCAATAACTTTCAACGTGATTTCCCTTCTATTTTCACCCCCAGCGTGTATGGTATTCTGAGCTAGTTTTCTGGGCCTTAATCAAATGCTAAGCGCACCCCCCATTGTTGGCCCATCCTGGATTATTAACTGGAGCGAATTGATATTCATACCCCCCTCCCTCATTTTAATTCATTTTAATTTCTTAATTCATTTTAATTTTTACCAATTTTCATTAATTCATAATAAATTCATAAAAATTCATTTTTAATCCATTCTTTTTACAATATTTTCTTTAGGATGTCTAGAATATTATAGGAAAATAAAATTGCATTTTTATTTTCATTTCATATTTTTTTCATATTTTCTAAATAAATGTCATGTTAAATAGATTCATCTCATGCATCATTTTAATAATTTTTGTTCTATTACATGCTTTATTATTTTTTGTTCATTCTTTTTAGGGTGTTTAGATGAGATGTTGATCTTGTAGAAACAATTTCATTCCCATTTTTAGAGATTAATTTTAGGTGATTAAAATAGGTTTGAACATCATGAACAAAACTAGGGTTTTAGGTGATGACTTAGGAAGTTCAATTCTTTCCCTTAGGACTTAGGATTCAACTAGATTAGTTATGGGACTATATGGGCTATGGGTAGCTATTAGACCCCTTAGAGAAAAGCTAGGATTCCCCTACTGCTATTAATACTCTGTGTATGTCTGATCGACTGGTGTGGTGTGCCCTCTGGGGATTATTGCTTGCTTGCTTGGGTATTGGGGTTGTCTGGGGATTTGGGAGAGCTGAAGACTTGAGAAGATGAAGCCATTGGAGATCCAGAGATTGAAGTTCAACTTCCAGAGTTGAAGAGAAGATTCTTGCTAGCAGATGCTGAGGAGACTAGGGTTTAGGAGCTAGGCAGAGCTCAAGATTAGACAGTTTGTTTCTCAAACATGGATTGCCTTGTCTGCATCCATTCTTCTCTGTGATACAGAGTCTCTCTAAGACACTCACCCCCTTCCTTTGGAAGGCTTGGTGATAGTGTCTAAGAGATAGAACTCTTGAGAGAAAATGTCTTTTGTGTTAGAAGCAGTCTGTTCACCACCTTTGGTAGTCAACTGATTGCTTAACACCCAATCCACTCTTGTGACTAATCCTCATCCTGGAGGTTCGAACTTGAAGAAAAGCCATTGCAGATGGAAGACTGATGATCAAAGCCCTTGCCTGAAGGTCATGAAGATAGAGACTGATGCTTGTTGAAGCCTGTAGCTGATTGGAGATTTCTTGAAGCCAGATGTTGATCAGAGCTGCTGATGCTGTTCTTTTATTGCTGTATTTCATTTCTGATGTATTGATTGGTTTTCTGGACTGTATTGTTTGCTGTTTACCCTGTTGGGTTGAAAGTGAAGCCTGTTCACTTTTGCCTATTGTTTTCTAGGTTCGAGGTTGAGTGGGACTCCCTTGCCTCGCTTGTATTGTTGCATCCATGCATTTTACTGCTTTACTGTATATATCTGATATTGTTTCTGTTTCTGCCTATCCCGTAGGATCTCTGTTTCTCTCTGTGCAAGAGAGGAGCATGATAGACACTAGGTCTTAACCCATGCATGATAACATTAGGTTAGTTTGATTCCCTTTGCAACCGTAGGATAGAGTTCTGTCTCTTCTTTCTCTAAACAAACAGAAAAACACATAAAGATTTCAAACACAATAAAAGACACTTCTTCCGTAAAAGAATGTGAACTCATCAAAACGTCATTTTTGTCCGCCGGGACTGTTAATCAGAAAAACCTTTTTCAGAAGGAATAAAATCAATCAAGGACAGACTTGTGTCGTACGTGGCCCGAACTACGTTTGCTCTGATCTTCCATGCTGTGTGGAAGTACGTAGGCATAGGATGCGATATCCTAGCGAGCAACCTTCCCCTCCTTTCCCGTAGGTAGGCGAACTACGTTGACTCTGATTTCTCGTTCCAGACGAGAATACGTAGGCATAAAGTGCGATACTTTGCCGAGTCATTTTACTTTCATTTTATTTTCTTTTTAACCCTTGACCTATAGTTTAGATAGAATAACAATCCATACCCGAAAACAAGCGTGGATCCCGTCGAGTACGACGGACGTGAGGGGTGCTAATACCTTCCCCTTGCGTAACCGACTCCCGAATCCAGGTTTTGGTTGCGATGACCATACCTTTCCCGTATTGTGCGAGGTTTACTCTGAGCGTTTCCTTTCCCTCCCGTGGGATAGATAACGCACGGTGGCGACTCTTCTGTTCAGCCGGCGCCGATTTTCGCAGTAGCGACAAGTAGCAGTAGGAGTAGAAGTAGGAGGAGAAGGAGAAGAAAAAGAAGTAGGAGTAGGAGTAGGGGTAGGAGGAGAAGGA